>PVIH01005729.1:0-120040 GCA_004025045.1 Sigmodon hispidus | reverse complement strand
CTCCCTTCCCCCTTCCTACCTTTCTTTTTTTTAAGATGATTTATTTTAACTGTGCATGTAGTTGTGGTTTGCGTACATGTGAGTGTATATGTGCATATGAGGGTAGGAGTTGTCTGAGGAGATCGGAGCTGTCAGAACCCTGGAGCTGGATTCATAGATGGTTGCAAGCTACCTGACATGGTGCGGGGAACTGAACTCAGGTCCCTGTAAGACAGTTCGCGCTTTTCCCCTCTCAGCCATCTCACCAGATGCTGCATTGTTCTTTTCATGTCTATTTGATTGGATTTCATGTTACCTCTCCCTAACTACACCTTTTTAGGGATGCATGTGGCTGTGATGACTGACATACTGACTCTCTACCTCAGCCCCTCTCACCACTGCCTTGGAACAATCTGTCTATGACACAAATGGAGGCACCTTGGGAAGTGGCCTATGCACTTTCCCAAATATAGTTGGAAATTTATAAATTGCTTTCTGTGAGGAAGCTGGAAGACATGTGAGAGATTTCTGTTTGCAGTTTTAAGATCAGAGAGGACTCCCAGCCCCAGAGGGATTGTGTGGCACATTGACCAAAGTATTAGTTCTGACGTCAAAAGACCTTTCTTTATGTCTTGCTTCTAACAAGAGGAAGTGTTCTTGGAAAATTCACTGAATTTTTGTGAATTTGGTGTTTTTATTTTTAAAGTTATTTTTAACTATGTGTGTGTATGTGCGTGAGCACTGCATGTGAGCACAAAGCCTTCAGAAGTAAGAAGAGGGTGTGGGATCCTGCTGGGGCTGGACCTCCAAGCAGTTGTGAGGCATCACATGTGGGTGCTAGGGACCAAACTTGGGTCCTCTACAAGATCAGGAAGTGCTCTTAAGTGCTCAGCCATTCATCATCCCTTTTGGAACTAATGAAGCAGTGTGTCCCTGGAGGTCCAGGGTGAGCAGGTGAGAGCCACTGCGATACCTCTGTAGCCAGCCTGTGAGGCAGACATCATGTTTGTGGGGAATACAGCTGTGTAAACAACTTCTCTGGAATCTGAAGAAAGCACATCTGTAATTCTGCCTGAAGACCTGAAAAGTATGACATGATCATGCCTGTGATCCCCTGGGTGAGATCCAGTCTGAGACAGCCCACGTAGGTCTTCATGGCAAGCAGCTCTACCTAAGACGTCTGCCCCATGGTGCGGCCATGGGAAGGAGGCACAGGCTCATGCCTGCGTGTGGTGGGGTGTTTCCAGTGGGAGGAGCAGGAAAGCACGCACACCGTGCTTTTTCAGAAAGAAAGCCCTCTTATCTCCCTGCTCAGGAAAGAGGACAGAGAGGAGTCAGTTTCTGGTAACCTGCCAAAGCCTTCCTCAGCCAGTCTGCTCACAGAGTGATCCGCATGACAAGTAGAATGGCTGTGAGAGGCAGATGGATGGAGTCAGCTCAGTGCTTTATGGCTTTTGTGGCCTCAGAGAAGTCAGTGACAGGGCTGCCAGCTTTCTGGGGAAGGCTGGGTTAGCCAAGGGGCTGAGACAGTGAAAGGAAATCAGGTGGGAGGGGGTGGGGCGGAGTGGCATGCAGGAGGACACCAGAGCCCTCTCTTCTTCTATGAATAGGTGTCTTATCCAACTCAGGCCTCATCTATTACAGGCCCCGACATCAAGGGGCCTCTAGAAAGATTAGTGATGCAGGTGAAGTTTCAAGGTTTGCAAGAAATGAAGGCCTGGATTGCTGTTTGTGGAACACCTAAAATGTTCCCTCAGCTCTCTCTCTCTCTCTCTCTCTCTCTCTCTCTCTCTCTCTCTCTCTCTCTCTCTCTCTCTCTCTCTTTCTGTGTGTGTGCGAATGTTCTCACTTTCCTTTCCATCTCCTAAGAATGAAGAAAGTGACTCTTTGCTTACTTTCCTGGTTGGTGGCTGGAATTCCTTCATCAGCCTCTGTTCTGAGGTAAATCTGCAGCTCCAATGTCATCAGCATTTCTGATTTGTGCCACCCACCCTTTATCTGTCCCTGGGGCTCAAGGCAGAGCCAGTAGTGACACAGAGCTGTCTTGCTGTGTGCTGCTGTGTCCTCCATTTCCACCCTTTTAAGATGGCACATCTGAACTGTTGACATGCTTTCGGGGGGTGTGTAGGCAGTGCACTTTCCCTGTGGTTTAGACATGAATTTCCTCTCAGAATTCCCCGGGCTCAGTTAGTCCCCAGGCTTATGGCAGGGAGCAACAGGAAGTATTTTGTGTAGAACTCTACACCTAAATCTCTCTTCACCTGTGAGTTTATTTGGTTTGGACGGGAATAAATCAGAGATGCTGGTTTCTTTATCCCAAATAAGCGAGCAGACGCTCACATGTTGTCGAGGGGCAGAGACTGCTTTGTCTGAGCCATTCTCTAGTGCTCAGAATCTCAATGAGCACATTGATCTGGGCCAATGTGAGCTCCTAGGATGAGGGCTTACAGCACCGGCTGCATCTGGGATTTCTGAGAAAAGCTCGCTTGCTTATGTAGCACGACAGCTAAAGTAGAAGCTGTGAGTGTGGAGTCGAGGGAGCTGTTGCCTTGGGTCTCTAGATGGTTCCTGTGTACAGCAGAGCCTGAGAACCCTTGGTCTGAGGTGAGCTGGTGTTACAGGGAGAGGCAGTACTGATATCTTTTTCCAGCTGTGCCTTGCTTCAAGTGATGCCAGTATGGTGCAGACAATGTGGGAAGAGCTTACTTACCATGGCATTCTGCTGGAATCTTCCATTAACACACTCACTCCCTTTCAGTCTGTTCTCACCCATCTCCCCTCTGTCCATGGAGGGAAACGTCGATAGTTAATGTTTCAGGACCACCACCTTGGTCATCCTTATCATTTTCCAGTGTATAGATTGCAAATTTGCTTTAGTTTTCTTTCTCTGTGACCTCCAAAGTACTGGGGTGTGGATGGGATGGCCTGCGTTCAGCCTTTCACTTCTTCATTAGCATGTGTCATGGCACATGCTCCAAGCTGGAGTCTGGTGCCTCACTGCTAAGTTTGGCTCTGTGGAAGCCAGGCTGTTCTTTTTATTATACTCAGCACTATATGCTCAGCTGTGGAGGGGATGCTGTGTATGTGATGTGTAAAGCTCCTTTTGTTCTTTAATGATTTTAGATGTTTACTTATTTTTATATTATATGTATGAATATTTGCCTGCATGTATGTACACATGTGTGCCCAGTTGCTTGGAACCAACCAAAGTCCTCTGCAAGAGTAGCAGGTACTCTTAATAGCTCAGCCATCTTTCCAACTCCCCTGAACTTTAATGATTTACATGTATGAGCATCTGCCTGCATGTATGTGAATATACATACATGTGTGTAACTGATGCCCATCTGTCCTGTCTAGTTTTATATGAACTTGACCACAAGCTCAAGTCATTTGGAAAGAAGGACTCCTAATTGGAAAAAAGCACCTCTATAACATTTTCTTATCCATGAGTACATTTTCTTGATTGATGATTGAGGTGGGTGGACACAGCTTACTGGGGGTAGTTCCACCCCTGGGCTAGTGGTTTTGGATGCTATAAGACGGAAGTCTGAGCAAAGACAATAAGCAGCATTCCTCTGTGGCCTCTTCAGTATTCACCTCCAGGTTCCTGCCCTGACTTCCCTGGATGACAAACTATAAGTGTAAGATGAAATAACCCTTTTCTTCTTCAAGTTGATTTGGTCTTGGTGTTTTATAACAGCAATAGAAATCCTAACTAAGACATAAATTAGTACCAGGAGTCGGGTATTGATGTGACAGGTCTGATTATATGTTGGGAGATTGTGGAAAGACTTGGGAATATTGAGTTGGGGAAGCCACTGAATGTTAGAATTTAATAGGCTGTTGTGGGAACTTGGAAGGTAAAAATACTAAGAGCAATGTAGACAATGGAGGCCTGCCTTGTGAAGTTTTCGAGGGAAGCAAGGATTCTTTTTCATCCATTTATGAGGTAATTTGAATTAAGAGCCACTAAAATGAAACCTCTACTTTACTGGGCCCATTTATAATAGTCAGCTGGTGCCGAAGAGTCAGCTCTGATTAAGAAGAGACCAGCATCATTGAAGCAAAATTTTCTGGAAGTGTTTTCTTAGGGTCAGCACACAGAAACTGTGGTTCACTGGGGGCCAAGGTTATAACTCATGCCGGCAGTAAAACTTGGTAATGGAAAAGTCAGCCAGATGGTATTGGTTTTAAAGACATGACTTGGCCCTGGGTGGTAGGCTGGAGTCCATGAAGAAAACCCAGAAGAGGCTATTGGTGAAAGAGCCAGCCAGTAACAGCACTCCTCTATGGTGTGTGCTTCAACTTTTACCTGTAGGTTCCTGCCTTGAGCTCATGCCCTGACTTCTCCATGAAGGACTGTGATCAGGACACGTAAGCTGAAATAAACTCTTTCCTCCCCAAGTTGCTTTTGGCCACTGTGTTTTATCACAGCAATAGAAATCCTTACCAAGACACTGTGGAAGCCTGTAGAAGATATCAGATCTGGATCCGGAGTTACAGACACTTATGAGTCTCCTGGTGTGGGTGCTGGGAACTGAATCTGACCCCTCTGCAAGAGCAGCTGTTTAGTATTGAGCCATCTTTCCAGCCCTCTCTCTGCGTTTGTGTTTTGATTGAGACTCTTATCTGTCTCTCTCTGGAGAGGACAAAGGACAAGGTAGCCAGAGAGTTGTTTTCTGCATTTGCTTCCTGAATTTGGCAGCCTGCGTTAGGGTTAGACTGTCTTCAGTTAGCTGGAGGCAGGTATTGGTGGTATGCAGTTGCACTATGGCTCTTGGTGTCAGCTAAGGATGTTCTGAAGAGGGCAGTTGGAACGGGTGCTCTGGAAAGGAGAGGCACACTATGGCAGCTTTCACCCAGAGCATAGGAAGTGAAGTCACTGTGTCTTTTTTTTTTTCTTTTAAGATTTTTCAAGGAATCCAATCCTGTATTTCTCTGGGTTGTGCTCAGGAAATGTAATGCCTGCATGTGACAACTGGGGTGCTCGCTGACCTTTGTTAGGAGCACGTGCACAGGCTAACTAAAGCATTCAATGATGGAAAACATCCAGTTGCTTCACTGTGTGGTGGTAAGCTTGGATGACATTGTGGGAAATAACAAATTTAAGAGACCCATGAAAATGAAGCAGTTTTTAATGCGCCATTCTGCAGAAAGAGACATCGGCTGAGAGAAAAGGGCAAAACTGGCCAGTGTGCTGATACGGTGCAAGTCCTGGCTCCTCCTCCACAGGCAAGACTTGTTTGATTCTCTGACCCATCGGCTCGGGACACAGCCTTATCTTATGAATAACGTGGGGCTCAAGACTTCTCTCATCCTGGGCTCAGTCAGTTGTACGTTTCATACTCAGAGTCCCGAGACAAGCAGTCACAAGCCATGCAACACCTCCTGCTTATCTGCGGCTCTGATCAGTCTAAGAAATGCTCTAGAACCCATCTACTCATAGCATCAAAACTATCAGAAAAAGAAGCCTCTCCCATTGAACCCCTCTTTTCTGAATGAACACTTGGAGGGGTGAGGGAATGGATGGAGGTGGGTGTTGGTGTCCCAGGCCTCTTCTGGACCACCGTGCTTAGCTACGTGCACGGTTACACGCTACTTTCCTTCCTTGGGGAGGAAAATACTCTGACCTCATCTCACCCTGGTACTATTAATGGAATGGTGATTTCTTAGGACTTTAAAAACCCAAGATCTTATCTTCTGCCCCAAGGAGTTCTATGAAAAAAGCAGACAGGCCTCCTCCTTTCTACATGGTTTTCTCATGGCTCACAGAAGCTGCCAGCCCATGGTCCTGGTGGAGCTTGGAATAAGGCTGAGATTTGGCCTGAAATCCCTAGGATAAGTAGGATATCTGATATATGAAAAGGCCATTTGACCCAAAGGGGGTCATGACCTATAGGTTGAGAACCACTGCTGTAAGTGGTGATCCTGTGGGTTGGGACTGTACCTGAGTGATCCAGCCCTCCCTTGTGAAGTATGAGTCTAATAAGAGAGGGCTGCTGTAGTCATTTGCATTGGGGTAGTGCCTGCCTTGGTCCTATCACTGTGTACATACCATCAGTATGTGTTGTCTGATGATCCATCTAGGCCATTCAACCCAGAAAAGTCAAACCAACCCAAATCAACCAACCAACCAAAAAAAGAAAAAAAAAGAAAAAAAAAAAAGCTGAGTTAAAGGAATTTTTACATGGGACATTAAATCTCTTTCAATAAGTTGATCTGTATCTGTCTGTCCCTTGCAATTCAGTTTCAGCTCAGAAGAGCAGCTGTGTGCCCAGAGGGCTTTGGGACCTGAGCCTATGACAGATGAACTTAATTTGTTGTTATGTGACTGTTCTTGCCTTCTGTGGTTTTATTAGACCTTCCTTCCAAGTGGAGTAGATAGTTCTATAAAAGTCACACTGTCTTTTTGAGAAGTGTGACATTAATTTTATGGGATGATCTCTCAAAAGATGACCTGCCAGCCATTGAGCATGGTGCTCCAGGCTCCTAGCTTGGATTCCTGCCTTGGCAGTCCAGTAGGGAGAGGCCTCTTAGGGCTGTGAATGAGTGGTTTGGTTCTGTGGGCTAACGCTTCTAGGTCATTATTCTGAGTCAGGTTTCCATTTCTTCCAATGTTTAGGAGCAAAACTGGTGTGAGGCAAAAGTGTGGGGAAAGGAGGTAACTCCCTCCCTGCCTTAAGTCACAGGGTCCCCAGGCCCTCTGCCTTTGTTGTGCTGTCTGAGGAGAGGTGTTCCAAGGGTCAAAAGATAATGTCTATGACAGCTCTTTGTACTTTTCTTTCTGGAAAATCCCAAACCTGCTCCTGCCTTTGAAGCCCTTTTAGGTGCAATTGAGCCCCACACTGAAATGTTTTAGCTGATTTAATGTCATTGTAGGCCGTGAGAACCACACCCTACTGTGATTAGCCTTGCCTTACAGGTAAGGAGTGCAAGGCACAGCTGGGTTAGGTACCTTGCCCAAGGCCACCGAAAGCTTTTCAAACAATTACGAATTCATATATTTTTGTCAATTTTGAGGCAGGGTGTCGGGTTATCCAGTTTGGCCTCTAACTTGCTAAGGGTGGCCTTGAACTCCTGATCCTCCTGCCTCTACCTCTCAAGTTCTGGCATCACAGGCATGGTCCACCACACCAGGCCTTCCATTTTATTTGTAACAGACTCATGGTAATTATAGGTGCATTAGAACATGTGACACTGCAGCACGTATGTATAAAAATCAGATCTGCATGGGCAGCTGGCCTGTCCCCATGGACATACCATTTATTTGTGTTGAGAACATTCATAGCTCTTTGCTTGGCTGATTTCAAATGATAATTATCAACCATGGTGTCATAGAACCCTGGAGTGGTAGTTCTGGGATTCAGACCCAGGCTTCTGGCCCTAACCATCTTGACTACAGAAGCAGCCTCCTTCTCACCCACTGTTCCTTTCTCACTGGTGCTCTAAGGCACAGCAGGTTCTAGACCCTGGGACCTTCACTCAGTCCCCAGTCTTCTGTGTCTCCAAGATGTCTCTGACCTGATGCCTTGGCACATAGTAGGCACTGCTGAAAGGCTATGTGAGGGCTTTCTAATGCTGACAACCTATTGATCAGAATTTGTACATGTCTGTTTCTTCATTTGACCCTTGCAGCTATGAGACAGGCAGTGTTTTCCTCCCTTTCATGAGCAAGAAGATGAACCCTGAGCAAGGATTCATGGCTGGAATTCTGGGCTTGTACCTGAGTGATTCAGCTCCAGGCACCTTTCCCCTGAGGTTTAAGGCCGCCTAAAATCCTGTTTTCTCACTCATGTTATCAGAAGGAAGAACCTGTAGAAAGGGCTGTGGTCTTAGATGCAGTGAGGTTTGTAAGGAAGATGAATCCTGCTGACAACTGGAATTGTTGTGATGCCCACCTTAGGTCCCACCCATGGAGGACTGTGTGTCATCGAAGACTGCCTCCATGGAATTCTAGCATTTTTCCTTGGGAAGGTTGGACGCCTCAGTGACAGTCACTGGTCACCTGACCCTGCACCTCTTTTTTTCCATCCTGTGTGACTCTTTGATTTCTTCTCCGGCATTCTTGTATTGCCTTCTTCCCTTCTTCATTTCTCTGATGTCTTTTATTGTTTTTGAATATCAAAATTTAATATTCTTCCTATGTAAAAAATCTGAGAATTGGCCCACCATTTCTTAGTTATTAAGGAAGACCTATTTTGGGAATGCTGGGAACAGATGACGTAAAGAAGGCAGGGCCCATTGGCATAAACTGACATGTGTGCCAGGGTCCTGAGTAGAAAAGTGGAGAGACCTCATGGCAGTGGACCCCCATCAAGGCAAGGCCTGTGTGTGTGTGAGGAGCTGCTGGCTATGTCTAGAAACTTGGATTGAGGTTCCCTGGGCCTCTGCTAGCTGTGCAGACAATGTAGTTTTTGCTCACACTTGCTTTCTTTTGGGGAGTCTGGAGTTTTGGTACATCCTGTGTGGAGGTCACCAGTGTGAGTGAGTCACTGCTGGGCCCTGCTAGAATAAATATCATATATGTACTGTCACAGCTCATTGCTGGAGAGATTTAGGTGTGTCCTTTGTGAGAGAGTCTAGAAGTTTTTTCCTGGTTTCCTGAGCATACCCTGTACCTATCCTCTGCTGATTTTGCATTGAATCTCTTCATTGTAAAGAAACTTAGCCTGGATGTTTATGCTCACTAGGGGTGTCTGTTGATCACTGTCCTGGGTAGCTTTAGGGATTTTGACAAAGACAACCCACCCAGCTGCAAGCACACCTGCTAACATATTGGGCTCCTCTCTTAAGGGTGTCTATATATTTGTGTGTGTGTGTGTGCGCGCACATGTGTGTAATGTACAGAAAGCTGTCTAATCGTGTATAGTTATAATTATATTCCAGGAAGTGGTAGTGGGGAGACAGAGAAGAATGAAGGGTGCCAAGGGTGTTTCAAGGAGGAGAAGAGCTGCCATAGTGGGATCTTTGGAAGCAGGTGATGAAGGGATCAATGCCAGGAAGTGAGGCAGGAGGAAGCAGTTGGAGCAGAGATAACTATGGTCGGTGCCAGGCATGGCAGTGCCCGAGCCTGCAGCTATTCCCACCAGTGTGTTGACCCATGGGCCAGCATTGCCCAGCCTTGACCCCTTCTTTATTCAGGACAGGAAATTGGTGACTTTGCGAGAGTGTCACCCATGTAGTGCCTGACACGGCTCTTCAGGGCAGCACATCCTTCTTTGTGGATGAATCTGGATGACACAGCCTTGCCAACCACAGGACAAGGATGCTGTAGGGAAAGAGAACTGAACATCTGCAGCCACATGAGTGATAGAAGGAAGGGGCCAGGTGTGGAGCCTCATCTTCCAGCATTGTTCCATGACCATAGGAGGCAGAAGTCAGCAAGCAGAGAGCAGGTCACTTAATCTTCTTCACTTAGGTATGTGCGGTCATTTCTAAATGCACAGAAAGGCTCCTGAGGCAAACTCAGCATGCTCAATACCTCCTCTGAGGAGGCGATGGGTACAAATTATAGGTAAGCGACAGTTTCACTATTTGTATGATTTTTGATTTTTATTATTGCTACAGTGTTATTTCATATTATTTACTTTTTAAAGATTATTTTCATATGTGCTTTATTTTCATGTACACGAGAGCTTTGCCTGTGGGTATGTTGGTGCTCTGCTTGCATATGAGGATGCTAGGAATTGATCCTCGGACCTCTGGAAGAACAGCCAGTCCTCTTAGCACTGAGCCATCTCTCCAGCCCCTGGTGTTTGTTACTTTTATGCTTGGTTAACATTTGTAATTAAAGGAATATTTACTCTTGAATATTTTTCAAAAATCCTGATAGGTGTTCATAGATGATTTCCTTTCTGTCTGGGCCTCAGTTTTGTCATCAGTAAATGTGTGTGTGTGTGTGTGTGTGTGTGTGTGTGTGTGTGAAAAACACAGCATTGTCATAGAACCGTGGTTCTGTGGTTCTATGAGGAAGATGAAGTGCTGAGCCTGGCATGGTGACTGCTAGCCAGGGTGATTGAGCATTGTCAGAGGAACAGAACAATAGCGCTGGCCTTTGTGACTTGACTCAGTGTGTCTGAATGGCCAGTCTTGGTGGCCAGCTTGACACATTGGGAAGAGGAGGGACCCTGAGGCTTGTCTGCGAGGCATTTTCTGAATTGCTAATTGATGTGGATCCAGTTCACTGTGAGTGGTGCTGAGTCAGGTGGGCCTGGGATGTCTAAGAAAGCAAGCTGAGTAAGACATTGAGCAGCGTCCCTCCATACCCCTGCTTCAGCTCCTGCTTTGGCTCCCCTGATGATGGATTGTGATCTGTGAGCTGAAATAGACTCTTTCCCACCCCGCTTGCCTTTGGTCATGGTGCTTATCACAGCAGCAGAAAGCAGACTTGCTCCAAGACTTGCTCCTGGAGGGTACTTGAACCTCATCTCGTGATGGGGAAGGTATTTGGGGCTTCATCTTTGCTGCAGATTAGAGCTTCTTTTTGGCCTGACAGCTTGGGCAGTGTATTCAATTCTCCATTCCTTGTGTCTGCAAGATGAGCTCAGTAGCACATTTATGTTCCTGTGGGGGATTCCAGAATTCGCAATTGCATGGAATCTCACTGGATGTGACAGGGCAGACCAACAGAGATCCAGCAAGTGTCTATCTGCTGAACAAAAGAATCGTCTGTCTTTGTAGGGAGCAAGTTGCTTCTGTCTCCTTAGCTGTCCTAGGAATGCAAGGCAGCTTTGTAGCATCCACTGAGGGCCTTGGATTGCCTCTCTTGGATTTGGCAGTTGTCGTGGACTGCCATCACAGCAGAGCCAAGTGTAGGCACAGCTTGCCTTGATTTACATTCTCGGGTGTGGGTGCTATTTATAAACAATTAAGAAAAGATGCAGAAGCCTGTTTATGGCATGGCAGAGTCAGCCAAATTCAGAGAAATCTGTTAGCGAAGTCTGCTCATGTACAAGCACAAAGCATTTAAATAAACATGCACACTCACCCGCATTTAAAGTTTCCTCTTAAAAGAAAAAAAATGTCATTGGCCAGATGGTTTACAGAGCCTTATCCTAAAAGGGCAAAAATATGCCTATTGGACATCTGAAACTCGAGCTGTCTTAAAACAGTAACTGTGGTGTCTCCCAACCTTACGGGCTGTTTATGGAGAGATGGAAGGGAGGAAGGTGTCTCCTTACAAAGACTTCAGGAGCATATTTCACAAGACTTTCAGTGTCGTCCCTTTTTTTTTTTAAAGATACATTTATTTTTATTTTAAAGTGTGTGTGTGTGTGTGTGTGTGTGTGTGTGTGTGCATGAGAGTGCAGGTGGCTGTGACGGTTGGAGGGATCAGATCTCCTTTGTAGCTGGAGTTACGGGCAGTTGTGATGGGGGTGCAGGGAACTGAATTCAGGTCTTCTGCAAGAGCAGTTCACACAGTTCACTGCTAACCTATCTCTCCTGCCCCATCTTCCTTTGTAACCTGTTTTTATTCTATGTTAACATTCATTACAGTTACAGGGCAGGGCCTTTCTTGCCTGCTATGTGTTTCTCGGTAGCCTTGACCTGCTCCTGTGTTTTGGTTGATCTGTCTCCACTTGAAAACGAGATTTCTCAGGCCAGGCATTGGTGGCACACACTTTCTTTTTCTTTCTTTCTTTCTTTCTTTCTTTCTTTCTTTCTTTATTTATTTATTTATTTATTTATTTATTTATTTTTGACTTAACAAAACTAATTTTATTCTACACCCAGCCTTCAGAAGGCTGAGTTTGAGACCAGCCTTGTTTATAGAGTGTGTTCCAAGGCTCCACAGAGAAATCCTGTCTTGAAAATCAAACAAACAAAAAAACAAAAAAAGAAAAAGATTTCAACTCATAGCTTCTGCCTGTTACAGAGAATGCTTAATAACCATTTGTTGAATAATTTTGTGGATGGGCTGGAAGAGGCTTGACCTTTCTTCTGTTCCTTCTAGGCAGGTGCTGCTGTCATGTGATCAGGGACTGTAATAAATTAAGGCCCTCCTGTCACTCTGGTGGCAGACTCTCCTCAGGCATTAATCTGCAAATGAGGTGTGGCTCTGGAATAGAAATCTAGAGATAACACCCTCAGAGAGGAAGATGTGGGTCACATGAAACTTGGTATATGCCCGGGAACCACAGCCTGCAGTCATGGGTGGCAGTCTCTGCACTCAATAGAGAACTGGCAGCCAAGGTACAACTTTGCTGCAGGTCACCTGGTACAGTTCTGCTCTCTGTGCTGGGATTGAACCCAAGGCTATGTGATGCTAAGCAGAGGCACTGTGCCATGAGCCACTTCCCAGTGTTGTGAGCTCCCGTCCCTCCTCTGACTGTGTAACAGTGAGGGGACACTGTGCTGTGCACCATAGATGTGGAAAAGAAACCTGCCAGTTAGAAATGTCCACATCTTGGCTCTCAAGGCAGCCATTCTCAAGTCCTTTGAATTCCACTTTTCTTGTACATTTTATCAACAGATAAAACACAGAAAGAGTTTTGAAAATGACAATTTTAGAAAAGGAGGAAAAATCAATCCAGAGTATTAGAGTTTCTGTTTATTCTTGGTCTAGAATGGAGGCACATTAGCCTCCTGTTTAAGGTGTGGCCCGAATCTATTAGTCACTATTGTGTGGGCTCAGAAAGACAGATGCAGGCCTAGCTGTCTCTCAGGACAGGGCACATTAATTTTAAATTTGCATGAGGGAGAAGCAGATGGTGTGGCGAGTAAGTGGTCAGATGCCTGGTCATTGATAGCTTTTTCCTTACACACATTGCCCTGAGAGTTGGGAACAAGTGCCCCTCTGAGAACTGATTATCATCTGTCCCCAGCCAGCTGGGTTCTCTTTCATGCCTGGCTCAGAAAGATTGCTCTTTTTTTTTCTTTCTTTCTTTCTTTTTTTTTTAACAGCCAGTGAAGATGCATTGTTGATTTTCTTAGGATCATGGAAATTTTACTTATTCTACCCCAAATTCTAGAAGTTGAGCTATCTGAAAATGATCATCTGTCTTCTTTTAGAAAAGTTTAGTTTTCTTTTTTAAGTATATAAGAAAGGTGAGGTCTTCTTTATGACCAACTTACTAGTTTATAAGTTTAAAAGTGTGTGTGTGTGTGTGTTTATGTGTCCACACAGGTGCCTGTAGAAGCCAGAGGGGCATTAGATCCCTTGCAGCCGCAATTACAGGCAGTTATGAGCTATGTGATGTGGATGCTAGGAACCAAACTCGGGTCCTCTCAACCACTGAGTCTCCACTTGCAGCTGAGTGGGGTTTGATGGGAACGAGAGGGTAGGTTCCACTGTAGCATCTCCAGGATGCTGGGGTATGAGAGGCTGGGGAATAGTGATGCCTGATGCCTGCAGGATTCTGAGCTTTGTGGACATTAGTGTCTCTGTTTATGTTAAGAGTTCAGAATTTGCATCTTTATAGGTGGAGCCTCTCTTAATTGAAGTGCTTGGGGCCTGAGGGCCTCAGATTATAGTGGTTTGGTTTTGGATTTTGAAATACTTGCCTTGACTTCACTGGTCAAACATTTATAATCCAGAACTCCACAGTCTAGCTGCATAAAGTTAGACAGTTTAAGCGCATTTCAGATTTCAGAGTTCCAGTCTCCGTTGCTCCAGCTGTCTCTAGAAAAAGGATATAACTTGGAGGAACATTCTTGTTCATGCAGTCTAGTCATCCAGGGTTCATGGGAAGGGCGTGTTTGGCATGCTGCCTGCCTGTCTTCTCATCCCTTTCCTACCGCTTCCCTCACACCCATGTGGCATCATGGCACATGGCTCCAGAAGGAGCTTTTCTGTAGCTCTGACACTGTGGGATAGATAACAGAGGAGGGCATTGCATGTGGTTGTACAAATGAGAACTGAACATAATGGTCCCAGTGATGGTCTAGTCGGAGCGTTCTAGTGGAAGGTATAGGCATGTGATGCTCACAACTTAACTTAGAGAAATCAGGGTGCAGCAGGACCCTTAGCTTTGTTAAGTTTTACTTGTTCATCTCCCTACTGGACAGACTACACGTTTCCTTGTTAGTTAGTATACCTTGTGAGCAGGCTTCCAGCACTCTTCCTTAGCAGTAGGCCCCAAACTGCATTCCTCTCAGAAACTATTCTGGGTATAAAGAGAATACTTTCACTATCAAGGAGGAGGGCATTGCTAAGGTCTGGGATGGACTCCCAGCAAAGGAGCCTGCCAGCAGCAAGGCTTAATACAAGCAAAGCCGATGACTGATGAGAGCAGAATTGGGGTCAGAGACATGAAGTCTCCAGAGGCGTTGGTAGTGGTTGTTGGCTTTGGATCCAAGCTATTCCATAGCCCTTCTCTGCCTATGACCCATGCTTCTCCTGGCTGCTCTGCCATGCCCCTGCCATCCACTCCTTTGCTTCGGGAAATCTATGCACCATTGCCAGATTATGGCAGCTGAGATAGAAACCACAGCTCCTGTCTTTCCCAGGTTTTCAGTTGTTCTTTGGAGTTGGGCTCTGATCCTTGTTGGTTGAAGGTCTTGTTTTAGAAGCCATTTGTTTGGGGCATATACACTTAGTACTTTTTAGGCTGGCATGGTTAGGGTCAGGTAAAGGGCCAGTGGCAGTTGGTGAGAGTTGTGTCCGTGTGGAGACTGCCTCTGTGTTGCAGCCCTCACTCCCCCTCTCCAGACTGTTCATTTTCCTGGAATCTGCACATTCCATCTTTATTTGGTATCCTTGGCCATTTTAACATTCAGTTCCAGGCTCTGAAAAAGGATGGACATTTTGGACAGGAAAAGACTACTTGCCAATAAACAGTTGTCATGGGAAGCAGGATGGTGCATTCTGGATATGTAGTTGTTATTTCATGATTCTCTCTGATTGAGGTTTTCATGGCTAAATTAGATAATTGGAGTCACTGAGAATGTTATTCTTGCAAGATTTGTCCAGTGTTACTATGTTAGAGGCAGCTAAGTTTCCAGCCAAATAGATTTGTGGGACTATCACTGTTGCCTGGTCTGAAGGAGACATGTGAATGTGAAAACTATTCCAGTCATTGAGAGTGGAATCATAGCTGAGGCTTTTTGCCTATCTATCTATCTATCTATCTATCTATCTATCTATCTATCTACCTACCTACCTATCTATCTATCTACCTATCTATCTACTATCTATCAACTTGGTTTCTAGACAGGGTTTCTTCATATAGTCTTTTGCCATGTTATCTATCTATCTCTATCTATCTATCTATCTATCTATCTATCTATCTATCTATCTTTATCTATCTATTTAGGTTCTTTTGAGACAGGGCTTCTACCTGTAGCCCTGGATGTCTCAGCACTCGCTCTGAAGACTAGGTTGGCCTCAAACTCACAGAGATCTGCCTGCCTCTGCCTCTGAGTGTTGGGTCCCACTACCACCCAGTATGCCATGTTGGTTATTAATCACAGAGATAATAATGAATTCTTGAACTCAGCTCTTTCATGCTGATTCTCTTTGCTTTCCCTTAAGATCTCATTCTCTCAGATGGCCAATCAGCTGTTGTTTTGGGCTGGTTGAAACCTATTTACCATTTCACTTCAAATCTGACACCCGCCCACCACCCACTCCCAGTACTCATTTTTTTCAGGCCCAGTTACCTGCTCCTTAACTCACCTTCCACTGTCTGTTCTTAGATCTTGTGGGATCCAGATGACTGAGCAGAGCTGTCACACTGTTATCTGGGATTGCAGAAGAGGCAGAAGTTCATTAGTTTGCAGGCCATTGAATAAGATGAGGTCTTGTGCTGTAGAATAAAGACCTTTTTGATGTTTGTCTTTCTTGGAAAAAGATCATTTTTGTTTCCATCCTTTTCTATTTGGAAAGTTCTAATTTGCTGTAGTGCATTTCTGTGATGGATAATTGACTGGTGAAATGTCATCTCCCATTGAGACACTAGTTATCAGGCAGTACATGTGAGCCTGCCTGAGTGGCTCCTTGCTCAGTTTTGGACCTTCAGGTCCAGGGAAGGCACGCATACACACTGGGAAATTTTGTGAGTGCTTTAGTGGGGAGCCTCCCAGGTGCAAACAAAAGATGACTCATGCCTCACAGGCCAGTGAGGTTCACATCTCAGCATGCTCCATCCTCTATCCCAGTATCAAGGCACTCTAAATGTTTCCTTGAAAGTCTCCATTTACGTGTATTTTATTGCTGTGAAATTGAGAGTATGTGAGGGAAAAACTGGGAGAATAAATCCTTAAAGTGTGTGTGTTCTCATATTGCTGACATTGTCAAGCATGGATCCTTTATGGGGTTTCTTCAGTGCGCACTATTGTGGTTGAAAGTTGATGATCAGGTGGCCTTGAGTCCCCAGCAAATGGCATCGTGGAAACATGTAGGATAACTTGGTTGAGACAAGAAGCCATGGAAAGACCATGGAGGAGCCAGAAGTGACCTTCCTCTGGGCTCTACTTCTTAAAGGCCACCTGTTTACTCAGCCATGCAGAGGACAGAGCTCCCAACACATGAACCCCTGGGGCCACCCTTGAACTTTACCCAAACTAAGCAAAAGGTGAAGGTTTAGTGTTTCATGAAGAAAAAAGAAAAAAAAAAAAAAAAAAGGGATAGGCTTAATGGGGAGAGTCCCTGGCCAAGGGAATAGGATGGTTCAAAAGGGGGCTGGTGAGTTCCCCTCTTTGTTTATTTTGAAATAAGTCAGGCATTTGGAAAGGTCTCGAAAGGAGCACAGAGGGTTTTTGTTTGCCTTTCACCCAGGGTCCCCACACATGACCCTTTCTCTGTGTGCATATTTCCTTAGGTGTTTGAGCATGAAGCCAGAGTGCAGGGGGGGGGGGGGGGGAGAAAGGGGGGGGGGGAAGAAGGGGAGGAAGAGAATGGGAGGGCGGGAGAACGGTGGGCTAGCTTTTGGGCGGTGTGAGGGAGCCCCGATGGGATCTGTGACCGCATTTGGAAAGAGCTTAGGGAGCCTTGTTTCTGGGTTGGCTGATGGGCGGATAGTGGCCCAGGCTGCTCTAGCTCTGCTTTGCCTCTGCTCTGAAGTTAAGCCTCAGTCACTGCCTGACTTCCTGCTGAGTAACCAGGAGCTATCTACTTGAAAGCCCTGTTTTTCTTACTGTAGTTTCTAATCCCTTGGAGGCCTTGTTTCTGTCATTCTTTATCACTGCCCCAAGCTGCTCAGCGTGTCTCACACCTGTGATTAGTCATTGCCACCACATTCCACAGTGGTTATGCCTGCGTTCTCCACAGAAGGCCCTTGGAAATTGGAACTGGAATCCAGGGCAGGGGTCTAAACTGAGACAAATATCTAGCAAGTACTGTTGTGTAGATGGTATTGAGCATGTATGTATGTATGTATGTGTTGATCTCTATTTGTATTATATATATGCAATATATATAATATATATAATAGTATATATATTATGTATATATAATTCCTGATGTTCCTAACACTTTTGAGCCTGGATACTTTGTGAAGTTTTCTTACTATCTTATGAAGTGGTGCTTCTTCTGATCACAGTTTGTTTTCCTGTTAAAAAAAGGAGCCATGTGTTTTAAGGGACAGCTTCCTTGTGAAGCACCAGAGAGTAATGCAGGTCTATGGCATGAACAAAGGGATGGTAAGCATGACCAGCAGCCGTGGACGAGGCAGGCTGCATGTTATCTGTCTTTAATCTTTCCACCTGCTCTTTGGGGTGGAGAGGAATCCTCGATAAACTTCTTTTGTGTAGATTATGCCAGTAAAGAAAGTGGTAGTTTCCAAGATTTGTGGAAGGCTTGTTCTGTGTCAAAGACTGTGCCAAGCCCTACACATAGGACATGTAACAGAATAACACCTCAGCCATGTCTCTGGCCTCCCCAGCTTTACAGGGCACACACAAGGCTGCATCCAAAGAGCTGTAAGCAGAACTTTCAGGGCTTGTAGTTTCACATCCCAGAGAAACCTGGTTCTCACCCATTCTCTGAGTGCAGCAGCTCCAGTCCCTGAAGCATAGCCCGTGAGACAAGCCCTGCCTCTAATTTGCTTCCATTAACACCCTGGCATATGTTACCCAGAGCGAGGTGCCCACCACCCTGCCTCCTGTTTCCACATGCTCAGGGGGAAAAACCATCTGCCTGGGGATCCAGGAGGAGAGACAGATGCCAGCTTTCAGCTGCCACTCCCTTGAGAGCTAAGGCCCTTCCTCCCTGGGGCTTTAAGGCTGTCTCATGCCTGCTGTCATGAGCCCCAGGCTTTTCCTTATCACTGTTAGAAGATACTCAGTCCCTGGCCTTAGCATCTTCTGATGACCGGATGAGAGGAGCCAGAAGGCTCCAGAAGCTGGGCTGCAGGCTCTGTGGACAGCTGCTCTGCAGGAGCCAGTGGCAAAGCTTCTGAGACTTACCAGGATGGATTTCCTGTAAAGGCCTGGTGCAACTCTTTGAGACAATGCACTGCCCGGGCTTCCCAGGGCCTCTGGAGGCTGTATTTCTCTTTGCCCTGTGCTACCTTCTCAGTACTTCTACAGTGCTAGAATAGTGTGCTTTGCCTTGGGTTGCAGGCCTTACTTTTTGGAGTTTATATCCATGAACCCAGAACAGATGCAGGGGAGCTTTGATGTTGTGTAGGCTCTTTTCCTGGTTTGCAAATAGCCCAGCAGTCCTGAGGCTGGCGGAATATTCCGATGAGTGGGTGTGGAACAGAGAAGGAGGCTGCATTGTGAAGGTCCTTTATCTCCTGTAGCAGATTTGCCCTTCTTAGGGGTCATGCTGCCCATGCCATTGCTTTGGCTTTCCTACAGTGGAAGTGTGATTGAGTCTGCACAGAGCTCTGGAGGCAGCTGGTGTCTTCCCAACGTGATTCGATGTCAAGGGGATGCCAGGGCCATGGTACTCATCTACCCTGTCTCTGCAGGGATACAGAGTGTGAGTAGTCATTTATCCATTGCTGACCTTTGGACCCTTAAGTGTGCCTCAGATTAGTGGAACAGCACAAAGAGGTGTGAACTCATCAGATATACCAGAGAAAAGCCATGTATTCTGCCATCTCCTGTGGTATGACTGACTGGCAGGAGACGATGTGGAAGCCTACCTGGGTCATAATTGTGCCTTCTCTTCTTCTGCCAACTAGGGATACTGTGCCACCCTCCCCCACCTTCTTGACTGGAAGGCTGGCTGGGGTGGGTGCAGGAAATGTGGCAGGAAATAGGGAGTTTCAGGCAACAGAACCTTGCTTAGCAGGAAGCTTGCTGTCTCAGGATTCTGGAAGATTCTGCTTTCATTGCATCCCTCATATTCTATGTTGTAGTTTTTGTAAATGGTATTTTTATGTATTTATTGTAATGTGCATGTGAGCTGAGCAGGCATTTGGGTCCTGGTCTGGAACTTAGGTCACTAGGCCTGCTGATGGATGCCTACACTCACTGAGCATTTTGCCAGTCCCCGTGGTTATAGTTTTAAGAACTTAACTAGGGTAGGCTTTTTTTATTTAATAAAGCAGTGGAGAGTCACATGATCAGGTTGGAACTGGCTAGCTGTCTGGAGGTCCTCATAGCTCTGGATGTCTCCCTTGGAGGTGGCAGAAGGTCTGTAGAAGGTGTCAGCCAGTGTCCCCCCTGCATAGAAGCTGCTGTTCCCATTGTCAGGTGGTGCCAGCTCTAGTGTGGGCTTAGTGCAGGGGCTGTGACACAGGCTTTCAGGGTGCATGACTGTTCATTTCTTTCTCCTCAGTGGCTTTCAGTGTGATTGTTCCTCTGTTTAGAGGTGATGCCAGGGCCATTGTACCCACGTGCCCTGTCCCTGCAGGAATATAGAATGTGAGTATTTCTTCATGCCATCGTGTTGAGCCTTATGCCTGGAGCATGTCTTTTTCCCTAGGCTTTAGTGTCTGCTTGGTTACAGTCATAGCATACGACACACCTCCTGGTTTTCCCTGTCACTTAGAAGCCTGTCATTGTGAAGAAAGCTAGTCATTGGATTGGAGAGGATCACAAAGGATGTAATACCCCAACCCCTGACCTCTCCACCGTACACTATGCCCAGGGCTGGGCAGTTATTCCTCTCTTTAGAGTTTCACTCTGTGGGCCAATGCTTTTTGCATTCCTGATTGCTTCTTCAACCTGGCCAGCTGGGCTTCATCAGGATCTTTCCATCTTTGGATGAAGACAGAACTGGATTGACCTGATGACTCCTGTTCCTTCGGTCTGTGTGAGCTGTTCACCTCTTTAAACTCCATTTTCCTCACTGACAAGATGAGAGCGTCCACTACTTGTGCTTTATTTGGCTTCATGCTTTCCTTTGTGTGGGTGTGTGTTTTCTCACTGTCTCTGCTTAGAGCCCCCTTTCCGAGGGCCGTGCACCTAGTGTCAGTGAGTAGGGGCTTTTGCTTCCCTGATGCCTGTAGCAGAGCCTGCCTTCCTCCCGGGGGTGGGGGGGGGGAGCCAGCTTCTCACCCCTGCTCCTAACCCATTTATTGCTGCCAGCCAGTAGTCTTTTCTTAAAATATATTTATGCAGATCCCATATTACCAGATAAAATAGTGTTTCCTGTTTAGCCTGGTCACCTTGGCCTGTTGGGTTTCTCCAGATCTCTGCTACTGTGAACTCATAGCCTCAATCTATGAGTACAAAACTCACTCTCAGCCCTGGAATCACCTAGCCAACCTCCCTACACCCTGATCTGGGGCAGCTCTGATTGGCTTTGTGGCCAGGCACAAAAGCTGGCTCTGGGATTTCATTTCATAGATGGGTGCTCCCATCATGTAGCTTTTCTAAGAGATTTATCTGGGTTTTATTTATGTATTTATTTTGTGTTTTTTTAAGACAAGGTTTCTTTATGTAGCTTTGGCTGTCCTAGAAACTCACTCCATAGACTGAGCTGGCTTTGAACTCACAGAGATCTGCCTGCCTCTGCCTCCTGAGTGCTGGGATTAAAGAAGTGTACCATCACTGCCCAGTTTATTTACCCAAGTTTTATGTGTATGTGTTTCATTTCTTTTTATTGCTTGAGGGTAATTCTGCATTGAATACAACGTAACCTATTTAGGCCCTGCCTTTGCCTTTGTTAATGGTCCTTTAGGTTGGCTTGGTTTTTGGCTATTTTGAATAAAGTTGCCAACATTCTTGTATTGATGTGTGCAGTAGTGTGTCTTGTGTAGATCCCTGGGTACAGGTTCCTGGGTGCCTGGTGGCGTTGTGTTTAAATTTAGGATGATATCACAGTGTTCTCTTGAGTGTTAGGAGTGGACTAAGGTTCCCTGTTCCCTCCCACTAGGGAAATGTGTTTCTGTCATTTAAACGTTAGCCGGCTGGTAAATGTTGGAATGCTGTGGTGGTTTGGTTTGTTCATCTGTGAGGAGGGGCTGCAGCGCCTTCCTACACATTCAGTGGCCATTTGCAGCTTTCAAGGAAAAAATGCCACAATTCCTTGGCCTGGTCATTGCTGTTTGCCTTTGTATATTCTTGGTGTTCAGTGTAGTGGCAAAAACACTTTGTCAGACACGTCTCTTGTATGTAGTCTCTCATTAAATTTTTTTCCAAAAATTCTTTTAAACATATATGAGTACTTTCGGTGTTCTTGGAAATCTGAGGCTACCCTAAAATTCTAAATGTTTTCTTTTCTCCAAGGTGTTTTCCTACCTTTCCCTCTTTAGTCTTTGCTGAGTTTATATTTGATGTGTTCAGATGTGAGAGTTAGTGGAATCTTTGTTATGATTGACAGGGTTCACTAGAGGAGATCTGGATTCCCTGACATGGCTAAGGTCCTCACTCTGTTTTCTCTAGCTTGTCTTTCTGGGAATCTGCCCTCTGAGGTTGTAACTGATTCATCCCTCCTCATCTTGCCTAGGTTCACTGCCTGGTCTGGTATGTTCTTTCTTTGCTGATATGGGAATATGGGGGCTCAGGTCTCACTGGCTAGTGGCCATGCCAGATTAAATGGAACCTGACCTCACTTAGGCTTCGGGAGAGAGGCTACCAAAGATCCTTGACTGATCTGAGTGATTTGATTTGAAGCTCTTTGGTGACCCATAGTGTAAACACTTTATCGTAAACAACCTAACTCTTATGATTGTAAGTTTGTTTCTGGAAATTTAAAATGTTTTCATTAAAGCAAAGTTTTCCTGAAATTAATAACTTTTTATTGCATGGGAATAAATAGTATAACAATAAATCCAATCATAACAGTATTAGCCAAAGATGACATAAGCCTTTCTATATCTAAGAAGCCAGGAAAACTGGGGTGTTTCCAGATAGGGTATGCACCCACTGCTATCCTCAGCAACTGTGCAGAATGAAACCATGCCCCTTAAATAGAATAGCCTGCTTGGCATAGCCCCTTATCAACAATCCCTGCAGATGATCACCATCCCATTTTTGTTTCAGTTGCTTTTGATTTTGTTTGAATAGTTTTCAACACTGTATAGGTGGTGTAATTACGGAAAAAAGGAGATCAAGATCAAAAGATCTTTAAAAAACTGATATAGAATTGTTGGCTAGATGTCTTTTGTCTTTATGGTGATGAGTATTGAGCCTAGGGCCTCCAACATGCAAAACAAGCACTGTGCCACTAATTTGTACCCTGGCCCACTTGCTTTTTCATACTAATCACAATTCTGACTTCGTGTGTGTATGTCTATGTATGTGTGTGTGTATGCATAGTGTCTATGCGTGTGTGTATGTGTGTGTGTGTGTGTGTGTGTGTGTGTGTGTGTGTGCTATTTGCTAGTTTCTTCACTTGGGTGTATAGGATTGAATACTGTCCATCACTCTGCCCTTGGTACCCAGGTATCTCTGCAATGAGTTTCTGTAATGTTCACATTTTCTTACAATGAATAGAGCATAAACATGTCCTTCCCACACTATGGAGAGTGCTCAGTGGTTAAAGCGCTCGCGCCACAGATGTGAGGATTTGGATTCCCAGAGTTTGGATTCCCAGAACCCATGAAAAGGATAAATGGGTGTGGCAGCCACCTTTAATTCTAGCCTGGGAAGGTAAAGGAGTTCTCAGAGTAAATTGCTAGCCATCCTGACTGTTACGTATGATCCTGATTTGATTGATAGACCCTGCCTCAATGAATAAAGTGGGAGATAAAGGATGAGTCTAGACATCAACCTCCATAAACCCACACATGAACATAAGCCCAGATGTGTGCCCACATACATGCAAGCATGCACACACATGAAAATGGAAAAATGAAAAAAGCAGCATAGTACCCCCTCCCTAGATTAGTATCAGGAGCCATCTCTTCCTCTCATCTGATTATGCCTTTTCCCTTTCCAACCTTTCACCTACACTGCTCAGCTTCAGTCCTCATTCTGGAATTATCTTTTCAAAATGGAGAGAAAGCAAGACCACGTTTTCTAACATTCTTTGCTGGTGCTATAGTTACCTGTGTTATGCATGACTCTGGACTGTGGGAGCATGGATGTCCAGAATTGGATCTTGTTGATCTTTAGATGTATAATACAACCTGTGAGCATTGTGCTAGACAACTAGTTAATTAAACTGACGTGAACTAAACTGGACAGATGTAAGAGGAGTGGGCACCACCATGTTTCCTGTGTCACATCTGTGCTCATGAGACTATGCTTTTGTACACTGTAAGCATTTGTGACTATAAATAAAACACCAATTGGCCAAAAGACAGGCAAAAACATAGGCAGGTTTCCAGATGAAGAAAATGTTAGGCAGCAGAAGAGCAGAAGAACAGACACCAAAGAGAGACAGAGGAAGATAAATGTACTACGCTAATCAAAGAGGTACCAAGCCGCATGGCTAAAGACAAATAAAAATACATGTTAACATAAAATAGAAAAGTTATCAAATAATAAGCCTGAGCCATAAATCAATCAGCTTATATTTAATATAAGCCTCTATATATTTATTTGAGGCTAAGCAGCTATAGGACTGTGGGTCCAGACCTAAAAACTAGGCCAGGCTAAAATGGCCAAAAAACTTTATGCTACGTGTCTGCACTCCACTGAGTGACCTGTGAGCCTCATATGACTCTTCATATGGATCAGCACATCTGCCCTGTGGTACTGTGAGGTGACTTGTACTAAGATGAGCAAAATGACATCCAGATCCTGGCTGAATTAGTTTTCTTTAATACTAATGGAAGAGTATTTTCTCTTAGGACTTCCTTGAACTAATCTAACTTTAAGGATTGTAATACTTCCTGGAAAGAATGGGTCCTGGGGATTTTCACACCAGTCCTTGGGAATTTTTCCTGACCTGGGTCTAATTCACTCAGCAAGGATAAAACTCAGAACCCTAACCATGCTCCTACAAATAGACTTTCTTTCCAACATGGATGAATATTCCCATGCAGCATCAGACACAGCACACTGTCATAGGTTCTGTTCATACGGGAGCTAAGGAGAGCCTCAGGTTACATTTCCACCAGTGTCCAGTCTTATTTACAGCCTTTGGGATCTCCCCAGCAGTGTGGTTGGGCAGCTGACAGTCCAGATTTCAACATTACAGATTGGGGAACTGAAAGAAAAAAAGTTTAGTGTCCATAGTTACCCCGACTCAGATGATGGCCATCTCAATTATTAACCATCAGCTGCTGGCCTCTGGCTGAGGGAAGCGTAAGACTCTGCTGCTGCTGCTTCTGTAAGCTCAAGGCCAACCTGTATGCAGCCTCTTTAGATTATCTGCCAGGCCTGGGGAAATGTTTGGAAGAAGCTGCTGGGGGAGTCTGAACTGTAACCCTATAAGGGAAAATATGCAGGGCCACACTCGGTGTGGTTGCTTCCCTTCCCTGCCCCCGTAGTGCTGGGTCCCTCCAGCACATGCCTGAGATGTGCTTCAGCAGATGAGGCCCTGCCAGGTGTGGTAACTGCCCGAGAAAAGGGCCAGGACCCAGTTGGTCTCTTGCCACACTTCTCTTCAGTTCTAAAGATATCACAGAAGACACAGTTACTATTCAGGGACAGTATTTTATTTTTCCTAAGACACATTTCAGGGCTCTTGCCTGTTAAGAAAGAAGACTAGAAATTCACTGGTAAATTGACTTACCACACAGAGCAGATACCTGCCAGGCATCATGCTAGACATTCCTACAGAGAGACACACTGTGGTGCAAATTGCCTGGGGGAAGAGAAGACCCTGAGCCCTTGGTACAGCATGAAGTAGAATGGAATGAGGGGATTTTGAGGGGATTTTTTTTTTGTGGGGTGGTTACATTATGTTCTTGGCTCCAGTCTGTGTTCAGTGACTGCCATTCCATCTAGCAAAGGGTGCTGGGTTTCAGGGCTGGGGTGTCTGACAAAGATTTCCTCCTCAGGGGGTTCTGCAGGCCAGTCACCTGCTGTTTTTAATCTCCTTTCTGTCACCTCTTTCAGAGACGATGCCATCATGAGGGTCCCGTGAGGAAAGAGCTTGAAAAGAGCTCAGGCATTGGGAGTGTGTGTGTGCAGTTCTCCTGCCAGGGTCCAACAGGAAGAGGGGATTGCAGCCTTGAGCTAGGTATTTTTGCTCCTCTAAGGGAAACACTCTCAACTGAAGAATTAATTCTCAAATCAGCTTGGCCTTTAACTCTGTCTATGAGGCATTTCCTTAGTTGCTAATTGAGGTGGGAGGGCCCAGCCCATGGGAGGGCCCAGCCCATCATGGGAGGTGCCATCCCTAGGTAGGGCTATGTAAGCAAGGCAGGAGTGGCAGGTAGGGGGAGTTTGCCATTCCTAGGCAGAGGAACCTGTGTAAGAAAGGTAGTTGAGCGAGCCAGAGAGAGTGAGCCAGTCTCTACTTCATTTCTTGCCTTGGCTTCCCTTGGTGATGGGCTGGAAGACGTAAGATGAAACAAATCTTCTCTTCCTCAAAATGCTTTTGATCATAGTGTTTATCACAACAGCAGGAAGCAAGCTAAGACTGGAGAGTTGGACATCTTTCCAATTGACTTTGTCTTGAAGAACGATTTGCAAAATGCTGAGCAAAGCTCAGCTGGAGGTTGGCCTTGAAGGACGAGACAGACTATGGAGCTAAACCTTCTGTGTTGTGGTGACAGGGTTCTTCGTTATCTCAGAAGAGTCAATGTCTCTTACCAGAGAGCAGAATTCAGTGTTGTGATGTGAAAGGAGGGTTGGAAGGCTATTCCCCAGACTGCCTTCTGCTTCTATTTCCCCCTGAGTGGCTTTGGACAGGACATTCTCCTTCCACCTCTAGATGGTGAGGCAGTGTCTGTCTCAAGGCTGAAGCAAGAGGCACCAGCAAACATGGGCATTCTCATTCCCTGGTCCCCCAGACCATTGCTTTTCCTAGTGAGCTGGGCAGGCCTTCCTGGTAGTCAGGTGGTCAGGTGTGCAGAGGTTTAGCATCTGTATTCTGAGAGGGGCCTTCTACGTGTTTGCCCAGAAATTACCTCAGTCATTCATCTTTCTTACTGCCATGCACAGGTGGCTTCTCCAGGTCGCAGTGGGACCCTTGCTTCAGTCATGTCCCGTGACTCTTCCAGCCCAGTCTCCTTTGGTCTGGAAACCAACTCCTGTCCCTGTAAGGTGCCTGCCCCTTACACCCTGGTGTCTTACAGACACATCAAGTACTTAGCGCAATCTGAACAAGATGCCACAGTGACTTGGGTAGGCACAGTTTGCCTTTCCTATAAGAGCTGTCGGTGGATGTCTCATGTCATGCCTCCAGTGACATTCCAGTGCTTTCTGAGTGGACTGTGCTTTGGGTTTTTAGAGGTAAGCAAAAAAAAAAAAAAAAAAAAAAAAAAAAAAAAAAAAAAAAAAAAAAAAAAAAAAAAAAAAAAAAAAAAAAAAAAAAAAAAGCTGGTTCTCACCAGTCAATAAGACTGCTCACTATACTATGTCACTGGCCCATAGCTAGATGTTTAAAGATATTTGTTAATTTATTAAACACCAGTCAATATCACATATTAACACATTAGATAGGTTTAGAAAAAACATCTTCATTTACAGTACTTGAGTTGCACAGATCTTTCACCGTAGACAGATGACATTGTGTGACACCCAAATGCAATATTTCTCAGAGTCACTCTGACTTCGTTAGAAAAGCAGTGTTGGTGGCTGTCACATTCATAGTGACTGACACAGACTCCAAAATTCTTAATGGAGTCTCAAAAAGGTCATTGAAAAGAACTATCAGCTGTTTCCTTAGACGTAATCTTGTTTCTTGTTTTTTGTATCTTGTTTCTGAAATGTGTCTGGGAAGTGCTGAGTAGGTAGGCCTGGGCATGGCTCACGGCATGTCTGGAGCACAGGAGGCTCTGGCTAGAGGCTGAGAAAAAAAGCAAATGTGAATGAATAGTTTAGCTGACCATTAGGTGTCACATGTGGCACTAGGCTCTATAGCTTCCTCTCCAGACCAGTGTGCTGTCACTGCAGAAGGGCTTTCCGAGCTATAGTAGGGGCAAGGGCCAGTCTGAAGGGTTGAGACAAGTCTCAACAAGCATTGATTTTTACTACCTGAGTGGTGTCAAGGAGCTCTTCAGAAAGAGTGGTTCTCAGCTGTGAAGAACGCCATGCCATTAATGAGGTTAGGTGCCAGTGCTTGACATGTGTGTTCATGCAGTTTCACCCCTGTATTTATTTACCCTGTCATTGCAGCTGCGGGAAGATAGGGTTTCTGTTGTGAAACTCTTGTGGACCTGCCAACCCTACAAAGGGTTTGGACTTCCCTAGAGCTCACATAATCAGTTAGAAGTTGCTGATACAACCCTGCATTCCAGTCTTATGCAAAATGTCAATGTCTGCCATCATCTTAGTGGGAAAGACATGGCAGAGGCGGGGGGAATCACCACTCAAACTTGAACTTTCACTGCCCTGACACCTAGTATTCTTGCTGCAGTGTGAATAGCATCCCTGCCATCCTGGTAATGGAGGCAGCTCAGAGGACCAAGTTGGAGCTGTGTTTTGTAACCTGTGTGCTGATGGCTATTTGAAAACTGTTTTGAACTCTGATCTCTTTCTGGACACTAAAATTCAGCATCACAAAATGACATGGGAAAATGTCTCCTCTAGGACTGCTCCATCTGTTGACTTGGGCTCTGGTTCTTCTCCACTTGGGTTCTGCTGCCTTGAAGTGAGGCTGAAAGAGCCATGAGTGTGTGTGGAGGAGTCTGCAGTGGGCCTGGCTTGGCAAACTCCCTGTGTAAGAATGTAGGATACTTACTTAAGTGATCCGATGATCTGATTGGAGGGGAGCCGCTGGAGAGAGGCTCACACTCTGTATGACACCTGCTAACCCTCAGCCTAATGAGAGCCCTTTCCTCCCCTCTCCTGTCTTTACAGCAATGGAAGAGTTAATAGTTGAACTTCGCCTCTTTCTGGAGCTGCTGGACCATGAGTACCTCACGTCAACTGTCAGAGAGAAAAAAGCAGTGCTCACCAACATCCTTCTGCGAATTCAGTCATCCAAGGGTGAGTCCCACAGGTCATGGGGCATTCTTGGTCCAGATTCCTAGGCTTCCGAATCCTCTGTGATTCCACCGCATTTCTAAACTGTGTTCATTTGTTCTCTTCCAATCTAGCTCTGACACGATCCCCTTCCTGAATTCTCCCTGCAGCTCTTCTCCCTCTCCTTCCTCTCAGTTAAGTGCAGAACCATGATGCCCCCTTGCCAGATTGCTATAAAGGATCAGAGAGGATAGATATTTGCATCATTCTCTAGAGAGCTCGGAAAGGCTGCAGTTGGTCTTCTCCCCCTCACCTGCATCTGTGGTTTTCCTTATCCCTACAGGCTTTGAAGGGAAGGACCACGCTCAGAAGGCAGAGGCCAACAGCCTGCCGGCACCCCCTCAGATGCCTCTGCCTGAGATCCCTCAGCCATGGCTGGTGAGTTGACATTTACCCACCATCCACACTGCCCCTGTCAGGCCTGTGATGGAAACCAGAAGGTAAAAGGCTTCTCTGTGCCTAAGGTGCTCCCGGAGTGTGTTCCAAGGGTCCTGGTGCAGCTGATAACAGAAGGAGCTTATGTTTCTATGTAGGATCCAGGAAACAGGTTCTTAGCAGTCTGTTAAGGTAGGTGAAGGGGAATCAGAAGCACCAGCAGGCAGAATCATGTCTGCAGAGCACGAAGGACCCCGCCCTCTTTCTGCGTGACCTCTGACATTCACTGCTGTGTTCCAGGGTGAAATTTAGTTTTTCCCCAAGAAAGAAAAATGTGCACATTCCAGAAATGTACCCTTCAGCTGAGTTTATGTATTTCAAATGGGTTCTCTTTCTCTTTTTTTTTTTCAAACTAGGCTGCCTTAGTATGCCATGCCATCTCCTTTCTGTATCTTTATATTCTGTATTGCTTCATCAGGGGAATTTGATGCCAATAATGGCAAAGTGATCACGTGGTTGCTTCTTTCTACATTTGCTGTGTCAGGCAGTGGGGCATTGTATTTTTTTTGGGGGGGGGCGTGTTGAGACAGGGTATCTCTATCTGTCTTGAAGCCCTGTAGATCAAGCTAGCCTTGAACACACACAGATCCCCCTGTCTCTGCCACCTGAGAGCTGGGATTAAAGACATGCATCATCACGGTCTATCTAGGTCATGTATTTTTTTTCTGCCAGGGTCTGAACTGGAAGAGGCAGGATCATGTCTTGTCTGTCTCCACAGCTGTGTGTTTCTTATGCTGTGGCTCTTTGCCCATGGCGCCCCTTGTACAGCATTGTACCTTTCTCTGGCTTTACTTTCTTATGTTTGTATAGACATCTGAAAAGCTTAATTTAGGATTGAGTGAGATGTTAATGGCAATAATGAACACTGTAATAAACAGTAATTATAACAATGTACTATAGTAAAAGGGATGTAAAACTTAGTGGTTATTTATAGAACTTCCCACATAATGCTTTTGATTGACTATAGACAATTAAGACTGAATGTGATAACCACGGGTGGGGAGACAGCTGTTATTTTATGTAATCCTCTTGGTGAGGCTTTAAAAAAACTCTAAAATACTTCATTTCAGTGGTTCTTAACATGTGGGTTGTTCAACCCCCAAAGGGATGACCCTTTTACAGGGCCAACATAAGACTATTGGTCACTATCTATTATCACAGATAATTTACATTGTGATTCATAACAATAGCAAAATTACAGTTATGAAGTAGTAATGAAAATAACTTTATGGTTGGTGTCACCACAGCATGAGGAACTCTATTCAAGGATGGAAGCATTGGGAAGGCAGAGAACCACTGCTTTACTGTGTTTGAGAAGTGTAGCTACCAATTTTTGGAAAAGGTTAGGGTCTTTTTTGTTGTTTTATTTTTATTTATAGTGTTTGGTTAACTTGACATGAGCTGTGGTTGTCTGGGAAGAGTGAAGAAAGTACATCTATAAGATCCGACTGTAGGCAAGTGTGTAGAGCATTTTCTTGACTGATGATTGATGTGAAAGACCCCATTACTCTGCAGATGGTGCCACCCTGCGCAGGTGGTCCTGGGAGCTTTAGTGGACTTCTTGAGCTTGTTTTTTTCTCATTGGCCCATAAAATGTTCCTGCTGTGTTTCTAGAGATGGGACCATGAGGTCTAAAGCGTGTCTCTCTGTAGGTTGTGTCCTCAATGGCTTGACTATCGATTCACAGACCCCTTCCTCACCTCTCTTCTGCTCACAGCTCCTTGAAGGGAGGTCGGGCCTGCATACATACTGACATCAGTTTGCCTCAGCTCTTTGAAACAGTGCAGAGTGTGAGCAGTCAGTTTCACCAAGTTCAGAGGAAGATAGAATCCCTGCCTTCTCATGCATGAAACACTCAGTGAATCTGACAGTTCCCCCAAGCAGCTACAGGATTTCAGGATGGATGTCTAGCTTCACACAGTGCCAAGGACAGCATGACAAGTTTCTTCTTAGGACAGTCTACTAGGGAGGACAGTAAGACTTTGGATGAGCCAGCATGGACCCTGGGACAGCTCTGAAGTACATCCCCTCCAGTGAGTGAAGACTGCCTACTATGGTGATCTTTTAGCTTGTAGGTAGATGGCAGAATGGTGACCACCCCAGGAGCAAATCAGGGAAAGGAGCGAACTGGAGGTGTTTCTGCAGGGAACAGGCCTGGGTGGTTGGTTAATAGTATTTGGCTAGCGGAACTGGGAATCAATCCTCTCTCTCCAGCTGCAAGAGGAGGAGGTAGGGTGGGCGTCACTCACAAAGGATACTTTGGATTGAGAGTTAGTGGAAAGTGATGGAGTCACATTCTGGATGGTTTGCATGAGAATAAAAACAAAGCCCATGATGTCAGTGGAGCATTGCCCGAGCTGGATGAAGCTTGTCACTTCCTGCTTATTTACAGAACATAGACAGTGTGAATCAGCTCTGCACAGAGGAAGATTAGAAAAGGTCTTTAACAGATGCCAGGATGTCTGAAAACCCAACCATGGCAGGAGCAAGTCTGATTTTGAGTAGCATGCTTTAGATTCTGGGCCTGGCTTTCTGCATCTGCACAGTGTGAGGCTACTTGGTAGCATTCCTGCAGGGCTTCTGTCCAGGCTGACTGCTGGGATCTGTGAACAGTGATGAGGTAGTGCATTTCCAGGCAGGGAGTAGGGGCCCTGGTGCACAAGACCTCCTTCTGTTTGTCCTTTTCTCTTGGCAGAAGGACTAGCAAGAGCAATGACCAGCAGGGTGCCATGGATGAGAAGGGGCTGGCAGGGGTTAGTTAGTGGTCAGGAGAGTTCAGGAAGAAGGAATCTTAACTGCATCTTACAGGCTGGTTGGATCTGGTTTAGGCTGAGGATAAGGAATTCCTACCTCTTCGATGGTCTGAAGTTATTATGTGGATAGCTGAACAGCCTGAGTTTTTAGGGAATTCAATGGGATGGTTTAAGTGATGGACAGATAGATGCTGCCTTCTGAGAGTGGCAGGCTCAGAGTGGTTCATGGACCAGCACTGCTTTCGGCCATTGTTGCCTAGGAATGAACACACACCTTCCCTGTTCTGGTTCTGTCTGTAGGGGGCACTCAGTTATGGAGTGTCTGGGGGGGATTGTTATGAGGGCATTATGAGAGATCCTTTCTCAGCTGGAGAGGGGCTCAGAGGGCAAGTGAGTCAGCCCAGATGGATTTGGGGGTGGGCTTCTGATGGCTCACTGTGTGCCAATAGTAGTCAGGTGAAGTGTCCCCATGTGAATGTGGGACTCCCCTTCAGGTACTGGTGGGAGCTGAGTGGTCTGTGACCAGCCAGAGTGAAGCTAGGGCTGGACATGAGCAGGAAAAGTGGTGCAGGTCCCAGTGAACCTTGAACCCCTCTATAGAGGGGATACTGGGTTGCCCTCAGCAGCCCCACTAATCCAGCACTGGCTTCTTTTGCTCTCAGCCTCCTGACAGCGGGCCTCCACCCTTACCGACGTCCTCTCTCCCGGAGGGTTACTATGAGGAAGCTGTGCCGCTGAGTCCTGGAAAAGCTCCAGAGTACATCACCTCAAGTGAGTGGCAGTCACCCATCAGGGTGGTCCCTTCATTCCTAGGAGTGGTGGTGAGCCAAGGCACTGGGTGTGGAGGAGACAGGGCTGAACATCACCACAGAAATGTGGGTACAATGGATCTAGGACCTAAGGAAGGCAATGAATGCAGCCAGCCTATGGTTAGTCAGGCTCAGAGGTGCCTGTACCACATGCCAGGTGTGGGCAGATGCCATTCCCTGAGGTCGGGAGAGAAGAGCTTCTGTGGCACATTCATGTGTGCCCCTCCCTGCTGCCTTCCTGTCCTTGGCCTTCACAAAGCACAGCCCTGCAGGCTGAGGTTTCTTCCACGCTGCCTGTTGGGTGCAGGCTTTTCTTTTGTGGTGGGGAGAGCAGGTTTTACTGGGCAATTTTTGCTGAAGTCATCATCGTCAGGCTCCTAGTACCGAGCTCAGTAAGCTTTCTTTTAATCCAGATGCTCACTGACACTGCCTGACACCTCCTCTAACTTCCTCTGGAGTGCACATGTCATTACTGATGCTGCCCTCTCAGCAGGATGCTGGGCGGAGCGTCTCAGTGTGTGCTCAGGGAAAGGATGGATTATGTAGGGAAGAAAATGACTGCTAATTTGGGTCATGAGGTCCCCAGAGCATCGATAGTTCATGCCATGGTCTCTCCCCTTTTCTATCTTTCTGTGACGTCATGTGATCACCCTAAGCCTCTGCTCCATAGAGACTTGAGTCTTTTTTTTTTTTTTTTTTATCCCTTTCTTTCTTGCTAATTTTCAGTAAAGTAGCATCTACTGTGATGTGGGAAGGTGGCCTGTTTATCGTTCTCTTGTGTGGTGTGAACAACTGAAACCCTCATTTCTGCATCCTCAGCACTTCTCAGATCACGTGATCTCACATCCTCGGTATAGTGTCAGCCCTGCACCCCTAGGCCTGTTACCATTCCCCAGGTGATGTGTAATGTACCTCATCTCTACTCCAGCCTGCCCCAGGCTTGAATATGCCACTGTGCCTCTGAAGAATCTGCATGTGTGATTGATCATGTGACCACTCTTCTTTCCCAGCTACCACATGTAACATAGTGCTCTCTCTTCCCCAGGCCCACAGCCTGATATGGATGGCTGACCTCTGTGCACAGCGTGGAGTCTGTTAGCTGTGTTGGTGTCACAAGGGCCTTTGACCCAGTGTGTTACATTGCCCATTCAGTCTGCTGCCACAGATTATTCTCAGTCCCCAGGGGCTGGAATGCTGACAGTCTTGGGAAATGCTGCACTTTTTGCTTATCTTCACAGTAGCTTATCTTAGAGATGACCTGTCTTAGAGGCTGCCTTCTGGCTGTGTGCTCAGTCAGTCCTTTCTTTCTCCTTCTCTCCCCCCCCACTATCCCCATTGGATTAGGACTCTACCCTTATGGTCATAGCCATACTGGTAATAGATTTCACCTAAGCCCAAAACTCAGATCTCCAATGCAGTCATGGTGAGCCCATGACATGGGCTTTGATATCAAGCTCACCAGAGGACAGCATGAGCTTATTACTGGTACATGATCACACATTACATCAGCAGGGAGGGAGGAAATGGGGCAGCTTGTGGTATGTGTAGAGAGCCCAAGGCAAGAGAGAGCAGAGTATGTGCAGAGGAACTGTAATGTGAGCTGATGTGTCTGTGTGAAAGGCATTCTGTCAGAAAGATGGGGCAAATCCCATCACAGATCCAGGGTGACCTAGTGAGGAGTGATGGCCTCTGGTGGATCCCGAGTGCTCTGAATGGTCTGTGGGCAGCAGTGTCAGCAGACAGACCTGGGAGTTATTTAGTAAAGGGCAGATAAAGAGTAGTGGCCCTGTGTGGACAAGGTTCCTGAGTGGCCATTCTAGGCAGAGTGCAGCCTATACTGCCATCAGGGTGAAATCATCCTGTCTATGTGAAAGAGTCTAGAGATTTTAAAGATAAATCTCAATGTTTTAGTCATTGCATCTGAAGCATTTTGTTGAGTTTCTGCTGCCCGAGTCTTGAAGTTTTTATCCTCAGGGAGGAAGTCCTTCTCACTGGAGCTCACAGTGGTTGGAAATGTGGCCAGGTGAGGTGTGTTGTGAGGACTGCCTCTCACCTCTAGCCTTTTTTCCTTCAGACTATGACTCCGATGCCATGAGCAGTTCCTATGAGTCATATGATGAAGAGGAGGAGGACGGAAAAGGGAAGAAAACCCGGCACCAGTGGCCTTCAGAAGAGGCCTCTATGGATCTGGTGAAAGACGCCAAGATCTGTGCGTTCCTGCTGCGCAAGAAACGCTTTGGCCAGTGGACCAAACTGCTCTGTGTTATCAAGGATACCAAGTTGCTGGTGAGGAGCCCAGCAGGGCTGCACCCTTGGCAGTCTAAAGTACAGGATGGCAGCTGGTACACGAAGATGCTAACTGCAAGGGAGGCACGCTCCAGAACCTTTCTGAGAGCCAGGGCAGGACCCAGCCCAGCCAGGCTGGCACCTCTGCACAGAGGGCTCCTGGCTCCCCCACACCCAAGTCCTTCCCATCCTGTTGGGGCTATGGCTTGTGTCAGTGGAAATGAGCAGTGTTGAGACTTGCCAGAAGCTGCAAGATAGACTTTCTCATTTGTAGTGAGTCAGTAAATTCCTCCCAGCCAGGTCACAGCAGAGGCCCGGAGCCTGTGGAGGCGCCTAGGGGAGGGCAGAGGGAAAGAACATTCTTTTGGAGAGCCTAAAGCTTTCAAAAAAAGTTTCTGTTTTGTTTTTGTTGTTGAGACAAACAGGAAGGTGGAGTAAGTCCAGGAGCAGGGTGTAGAAGGTACAGAACTCTGGCCACATGTGGTGTCTGTCCCCTTGGGGTCCTCCAAGAAGGAGCAGCCTTGGAGACTGTTCCTGTACCCTCCCCCGTTTCCTTTGGAAACCAGGCCTGGTCACTAGGTCAGGGGCTTTACTGTACAGTTTTTGCCTTTTGTCTTTCAAATTAATCGCAGGAAACAATTGCTCAAAAGTGAGTCATTAAAGCAGAAAATCTGAGTTTCTGTTTCCACACATTTACTGGAGCAGATAACACTGTAAGAAAGACCATGGTCCCCAAGGAATTATGAGTGTCTTCCTTGCATGGGCTCTTAGGACATTATATGTGCTTTGTGCTTTTGCTCAGTGTTTTAAAACAAAGTGCATATTTTTTCCACATGTGTGGCCTGAGTTTCTTCCAAATATAGAATATGCCAAAAATGATGCCATCAGGGATTTTAAAGCATGAAAAATATTAACACAGCCCTTATTTATAATCTGATGCAATAGCTGTGAGATGGTGACATGCTCTATAAAATATTTTAAAATGCACTCAACTCTCGTGTGAAAGAGAAATTTTATTCCCAATGTAGGCAGCCTCAGGGCTAAAGCAGTGTCAGCATTTTGGGGCCCAGGTTCCTGGTCCCTGTCCCACACTCATTTGTCATCTCCCCCGCCCCTGCTTTTTTCTGCAATTTGATCTCCTCTGAGATCCCTTTCTCTGCCCCATGAAGATAATAATTTCCATAGAGACTAGCTTAATTGTTGAGGGAATAAATAGAAAATGAGGGAAGACACTATGCAGGACAAAATGCGAGATAAAACTTGGCTTTTTATTTGATTTTGGCTTTGTTATGACAGCCCTCTGAGACTGAAGCACCCATTCTTTAGCTGATGGGTAACCCTGGGAGAGCTGCCTCCATTGAGGGGACTCTGAGGCTGAGCCACCCTTCTTCCCCAAGGCCTGCCTGTATCAAGTCAGCCTCTTAGTGAGGTCTTCCACCTCCAGGGCCTGTGGGCTCCCCATGCATTTCACTTGAACCAAGTCCTTCTTGTTTGCCCTAACTCAGGTTCTTAGTGGCAGCCTTGGAGAGTCCTGTCTGAAGGCAGCTGGGCTTGCCTCTTCTGGGATCTCCAGACAACACTGACATTACAGGTGGTTGTGAGCCAACTGACATGGGTGCGGGGACCCAAGCTTAGCTCCTCAACAAGAGTAGTGTGCATTCTTAAGTACTAGGCCATCGCTCCATCTCCAGGTATCTTCATGATGGCACTATCTGCCCACAGTAGATCTCTGCAGTTCAAGAGCCCTTTTATATATCTCATAGTCATATAAAAATAATTGTAATTTTATGAAGGTGCTTCAATAGAACATAGGCTAGATCGGTGTCTTCTCGGTAATGGCCTAGAAGTTTCATAGACTTCAGCTGAATTAACATACACCTGCGTGTGCCAGATGTAGGAGAGTGGATAGGCAGGGGACTCTGTATATATCACACCTGTTAGCTGGCTGCTGAGCCATTATTCTTTCCCGTCAGCACTGGATGTTTGAATGTACTGGGTTTCATCATTGTTTCTGATCACATGTTAATTGGTCTGTTGTGTCATCCATACAGTGCTATAAAAGTTCCAAGGACCAGCAGCCTCAGATGGAGCTGCCTCTGCAAGGCTGCAGCATCACATACATCCCGAGAGACAGCAAGAAGAAGAAACATGAGCTGAAAATCACTCAGCAAGGCACAGACCCGCTGGTTCTTGCCGTCCAGAGCAAGGAGCAGGCTGAGCAGTGGCTGAAGGTAGACCATCTGCCATGGCTCTAGGCCACCTTCACTTCCAGAGCTCTTCCTGGGCTCTTGTTCATTTGATTGATAACTTGACAAAACTCTGGATAGATTAACCTGGGAGGCTTGTCTTTTTTTTTTTAAATTAAGTTTCATTTTAACTTTGCACACACACATGCAGACACACATACACACATGGCATGGCATGCACAATGGAGAGCAGAGGACAACTTGTTAAAACTGGTTTTCTGGGGCTGGAGAGATGGCTCAGTGGTTAAGAGCACTGACTGTTCTTCCGGAGGACTTGAGTTTGATTCCCAGCATCCACATGGCAGCTAACAACTGTCTATAATTTCAAAATCTGACACCCTTACACAGTTATGCATGCAGGCAGAAAACCAATTCACATAAAGTAAAAATAAATATTTAAAAAACAAAGAAAGGGGGCTGGAGAGATGGCTCAGCGGTTAATAGCACCGTCTGCTCTTCCAGAGGACCAGGATTCGATTCCCAGTACCCACATGGCAGCTAACAACTGTCTGTAGTTCTAGTTCCAGGCAAATACCAAGGCAAATAAATAAAGTTTTAAAAAAAAAAAAAACAAACAAACAAAGAAAGAAGACTGGTTTCCTGTTCCCTGATATGGGTCTCCAGGATTGAAGTAAATGCCTTTACCCACGGAGCCAGCCTTTTGTTACTGCTGTTTGCTGTGAAGTTTAGAGCTCTTCCTTGGGATGTCTGTTGATAGTGAATGCTCAAGCTCAATGGATCCTCACTCACCTGACTCCCAGCTGCAGGAGTCTGTCCCAGGAGGCTGTTCATCTGTCTTGCTGTTGTTTTTAGTATTGCTTTCATTCATCTACCATTCCCAAAATGCTATTTAAATGAGAGGCCTTCTTCCTTGTACTCTCTGCCCTTTCTTCCCCTTTGGCTTCTCTCCGTCCCTTACTCTCCTTTGGCCTGACTTACTTATTTCTTGGTCCTGTCCAATTTACTTTCCTTGTTTCTGATCTGTTTGGTCCCTTTTGATTTTGGGATCTGTCTTATTTTGCTCGGCTCATCTGCTGAAATGCCCCAGGTGGGGTGGCCTTAAACTGCAGCAATTTATCTCTGAGCTCTGGAGGCTGGAAAGTGTAAGTCAAGGTGGCTGTGTATTTGGCCTCTGATGAGACTTCTTTTATGGGACACTAATGGGCACTGATCCCACCCATGAGTGCTCCACCCCACAGCCTCATCACAGCTCAAATACTGTGTCTCCTAGCATTGCTGTATTGGAGTGTAGAGCTCCATAGTTTTAAACCCTAGGATTTCTAGCTGTTTCTTCTTCAATTTGGAAATGTCTCTTTTACAGTTTTAAATCTCTCTTAAAATGCTGATTCGGTTTTTTACCTCTGAATGGCATGGGCATGGTGGCTCTGACCCTGACCTTTGATGGAGCTTGTAACTTGTTTTCTAGTCTATTGTGTTTATTCTATGCCCATGCTGGTCATGGTATTTGGGAAGAGAATGTGTTGAAATAATGCTTACAGCAGCAATATTGGGTATCTCATATAACCATAAACTGCCCCAGTAAAGCAAATGCAGTTCCGAGATCCCTCTGAGTTTCCAAGCTATGTGGCCCTTGACGTGACTCTGTAATCACAGCTGCTCCTCAGCCTTTAGGAGGAAGCAGTGCATGTCTGCATTCCCCGGGCTTTAGTTCTTCATGGCCTGTGGTTGGGGTAGGGCGGGAAAGAGGTGCATGTACTTGGACACCTATGACCATGGTTCCTGTGACATGCAGCTTGTAGGCTACTTTCCGCACTGCAGTGACAAAATAGCCTGATAAATGCAAATTAAGGAGAGAAGGAAGGAAGGGCTTATCTTGGCTCACAGCTTGAGATTGTCGTCCATCATGGTGGTGAAAGCATGGTGACAGGTGTAAGGGTCGTCTGTAGCCAGGAAGCAGAGATGGATGCTGGTGCTCAGTTCACTTATTCAGACAGGCTTCTAGCCTGTGGGATGCTACCATCCACATTTAGGGCGAGTCCTCTCTCTTGAGTTAATCCTTTTGGAGATGTCCTAGAACGCACGCTCAGTCTCAGGTGACTCCAAAACCCGGCAGCTTAACAATGAAGATGGACATACACCATATGTGGGGAACCAGGAACTCTGCTCCCCATGGCTCCCAGGAGCACACAGTCAGACTTGGGTCCATGCAGATGCTTTGTGGGCTGCCCAGAGAAGCACATAGAGGTAGCCCGGTTTACTTTGTCAGCAGTGGCTGTGGCTTTCTGAACTTTGTGACACCCAGGTGGTTGGGGAGAGGTTTTTTTTCCTGGGTTCCACTCCTGAAAGCCTTAGGCTTAGGAATCTCTCCTGGGAGATTGTGTAGTTTTCCAGACTGAGAGCTTCACAATGCTGCTGAAATTCCAGAGCCTTCAAGGTTTATAGAGGCTTCTCCAGTTCATGCTCGCTCTCTCTCTCTCTCTCTCTCTCTCTCTCTCTCTCTCTCTCTCTCTCTCTGATGCATGAAACATGTACATGTGAAGGCCAGAGGACAAGCTCAAATATCATTCCTCAGGTACCATCCACCTTGCTTTTCTGAGACAGAGCCTCCCCCATATGAACAGCCTAGAGCTCACAGAGAAGGTTAGAATGGCTGATCAGTGACCTCAGGGACCCACCTCATTGCCTCCCCAGCATTGTGGTTACAAGGACTCAATCCTGCACCCAGCTTTTTTATGTGGGTCCTCATGCTTATCGCACTCATGGTCTCCTAAGCTCCTGCCACTATTAGTGGTTTCATTTGACTCCTGAGAGGTTGAGCCTCAGGCAACATGCTGTCTGTCACGTTCTCCAGGAATCCATCCAAGCACCGTCAAGTCTTTTGGTTTGACTGAAGCTTCATTTTATTTGAGTGATTGACAGCTGGCCCTTCTCTCTTTTATCCCTCTCCTGGTGATCTCAGCCTGTCTGTCCACTAATGAAAAGAGACAGTTGTAGGGTGAGAAGCTTTCCTGGTGACTGTTTCTTTCTGTGAATTCCTTTTCTGGCTGCCTGGACTCTCCTTTCCATGGTCGGTGCTCACTGTTTGCTGTGGAAAGCTTGGTAGGACCACCCTGACGCTTGGCCGGTTCCTGTTCACCCTCTGTCCAGCAGCCTCAGGCGCTTGGCATGCTGGGATCCCTTCTAGCTGCTGCATCTCTGATGTGCGGCCACTCTGAGTCCTTGAGCAGCTGATGAGCAGACAAGTGAAACAAGGTCCTTCTGGGATGCTGATGGAGTGAAATAACCTCGACTCCTCCCCCACATGTGAGCGGCTTACAAACTGAGGCACTTAGCTAATTATAGCAAGACAGCTCCACTCATGAATGCTAGTTAATTGCAGGGATTTTAATTTTAGTGTATTTCTTACAAGGGAAGTAAATAGCACAAGGCAGATAATCTTTTTTTTTTCTGAAGAGCTGAAATTGATTGTTCTATTTAATATTTGTGCTGTTATTTCTGCAGTACCAGAACCTAAAGTGAGTCCTAGAAATAAAAGTCAAAATGACCGCGGAGCTCTTGGCTCTAAGGGGTGTCTGTATCACCCTCTCAAATTCAGGGAACTTTGTGGAAGAGGGGGTGGGGGACTGGAAGATCCCGGGGAGGGGGCTCACAAAGCCCTTTTCTGCTCCTGGATTTATAGGTAAGGCCTGCAGTGAGGAGGGTGTGATGCACTGCTCTTTTCCTGAGGATCTATAAGCACTTAATGCTTACCCCGGGTGGAAGGGACATTTTCTTCAGCTGTGTGCCCTGATTCTGGGCTAGCGCTTGTGTAAGTTACTACCCAGGCTTCTGTAGCTAACTCTGGCAAAGCTCATTAGGTCACAAGAAAAAAGAAGATGTGGACATAGAAGTGCTAGTTAGGAAGGGAGGGGAGGTCAGGTAGGGCAAGAGGGCACCAAGGAGACTATGGTAAAGATTATTTGCATGCATGACAAATATTGTGTGTGTGTGTGTGTGTGTGTGTGTGTGTGTGTGCATGCTGAAGGCCAGAGGACTACAATCATTTCTCTTCTATCATGGGGTCCTGGGACTGAACCCAGGTTGTGAGGCTTGTGCTGTGAGTGCCTTTGCCTACCAGCTGAGCCTTAGAGGTAGGGCAGGCTTTAAAAACAAGATTCTTAATAATTCAGATTCGTTGGGAGCCTAAAGGTCTTTCCTTTCCTTTTCTTTCTATTTTTCTCTCTTCTTTTCCTTTCTGTCTTTCCAAGGCCCGAAATGCTGCCATATGCGGATAGGATGGAGACATGGCCCCTGCTTAACTGTCTCTTCTCAGAGGACTTCTGTTTTAAGGTCTAGAACCACGAGCTCCTGATTCTCCTGCCGGGAAGGAGACAAGGACAAGTGCGTAAATGCCTGGTCTCTTCCTTCATTCTTAGCTATAAACCTCCATCTGGCATCATTTCCTTTTACACTAAAGAAGTTGGCATCTTTTGTTTTAATGTGGGAGGGGCTGGAAAGCTGGCTCAGTGGTTAAGAACACACCCTGCTCTTGCAGAGGACCCATGCTCAGTCTGAAGCACCTATATAGTTACATCACAGTCACCTGTCACTCAGGTCTGGGGTGATACAACACAGCCAGCCTGCACGGCCACCTGCACTCATGTGCTTATACACACTATAGACACACAAAAGGTTTTTCTTTTAATTAAGCAGGAAATGTTTGAAAGCCCATTTCCTATAGGGCAGGCCTTCTGAAAATGGACTTCTAGGTTGTGGGAAAGCTACCATCTTGCTCTGCTTCCTGAGAAGCCAACCCTCTCCACAGTCATTGAGTCATTGTTCCCACGTTTGATGTCACTGTCACTGGATCCTCTAAAACTACTTTATTCTTGGGCTTCCAGAAGGTGACCCTGTGATATTGGTGTAGAGGCTCAGCCTTCCTGGTCTTCGTCATCTGTCCGGAAGATACAATCTTTCATTGGCTTTGAAGCAGTGGGGCCATTATTCTTTCCAAGGATATCTGCCCTCCCCTCCTTCATTGGCAGCTCCACGGTGCACATCCTCTCATTGCATATTCCCACAGACTTGGGGTTCCCTGTGCTGCAGCTCTTCACCCCTGTGACCCTTTGGCTGTGTGCTCCTCATGGCCCTCACTGTTTTGGAAGATTCTGGCCCAGCATGCCTCAATGCACACTTCAATCTTGGATCCTAATTTTCATTCTAGCATTTTCCTATCTTTATATATCATGTCTGTCTAAAATCCCATCTGATGTGCACCACCCTCCACTTCATTGGTGGTTTCAGCATTTCTGTCATAGCTGTTTTAGCATCTGCTCATTCCAGTATGGGGTCATCTCTGGGACTGCTTCTGAATTTGCCCCAGGAATCAGCATAGGCTTTGGAATGAGTGGAAGACAACTATAGAGACTGTCCTCTGCCATGCCCCCAGAGCCAGGTGTAGCCCTGTGAGTCTCATGTTGGGCATGGCAGAATTATGGCCATGTTTCTTTGCTTCATACTTCTTGCCTTCAAAATGAGTGCCAGGTTTTCACAGGCGCATGGCTGGGAACCAGAGAGCTGGCAAGAGGCCTGAGCTCTCTTGTGTGCTATGGAGAGGTAGCCAGCTTTCTGAAGTAGCATGTGGGCATCTTTAGGTCTAGACTGCCAGACTCTGCTTTGGGCACAGCCTCAGCTTGTGACTTTGGCTTTCCCCTGATCCTGGAAGCTGGAACCTTCCTGGTGAGTGCTCACTGTGCATCTGGAGTTCATTGGCAAAGCAGACACCTAGCACTGAGTAAAGTGCCCTGCATCTTGGGACTCTGACCCTGCCTTCTCGCTGCCTGCCTTTTGGACCCTCCTTATCCCCACAGGGAAGGTAGGAGGGCAGAGAACGGGCTCCTGCATGCCCTGGGCACCCGATTAGTTGGGCCACCCTGACGTCACCTTCCCTCATCTACCAGCCAGGAGGGCAGCTGTGGGGAGCCTCTTCCCCCAACACCCCTTCTTCTTTAGGGTTTCCTTCACTGTGGCTTCTCAGAATCCCCATGCTTAGCTGACTTTGAAAAGTGCTACAACTGTTTTTTTGTTTGTTTGTTTTTTAGCTTGTTTTGTGTGCAGGTGAGGGTGGTGGTTTACTGTGCTGTTTTGTGTGGTAAAGTTGAAATACTGTGTATTCTCTTCATTGTCTTGGATTGTCAGTTATGTGATAAATAAACTTTTCATTCAGCTGATTTTTCTACAATAAGACTTATTTTCCACTTTATTATTTTATCTTTTAAAATTCTTTTGTTTGTTTTTTAAGATTATGTCTTAGCAAGTAACCCTGAATGGCCCAGTACTGCCTTTGCTGAGCCAACATACTATAAAGTTAAGGCCCCAGCGATACACCTTAGGCTCCCAGGTTCCTACATGGGCATTGAGTCCATGACCTCACATGTACCAGGGACACTCTCCCACTGACTGAGCCCATTGTCACTGTGAGTCCCTATGGAAATGCTTTTTCACTCCTTACAGGAATTGGTTTATAAACAAAGACAACTGTGTCATTCCCCAAGACTACTGTTATCAAAGTTTGTTCAGAGTTGATGATCCTGGTGTAGACATTTAGAAGTAGGCTTAATATAACAATTAAAAAAAATCATTGCCCTTACAAAGTACAATAAACACAAGACAGCATTTGACCAGCACTGGATGTTGTTCACCCTTCTACAGGAAGCATCACCAGAGCCACATATCCTATCTGCCTGTAACAACCATCATCCACAGTGCTTGCCAGAAGTCTCTCTCTCTCTCTCTCTCTCTCTCTCTCTCTCTCTCTCTCTCTCTCTCTCTCTCTCTCTGTGTGTGTGTGTGTGTGTGTGTGTGTGTGTATGCACGCCTATCCATATAAACGTACATGTGTGTGTAGAAGCTGCAGGCAGGAGCCTCTGTGCGGAGGTCAAACACAAGACAAGAGCCAGCATTCCCAGAAGTGGCATGATCAGGTTTCCATAAAAATGTGCAGAGATTGTGTTTCTGGTGTGGAGGACTTGAGTTAAAAGCAAACAAAAATACCACAGAGTATTTTGTTGTGTGGAGGAGTTGTGATTTTCCAATTCGAATCCCGTTCTCTTAAATACACATTGCCCTTCTCATGCTTCTCTTTGTAGCAACGTATGCTAAAAAGTCTCTAAGTACGTTGAGTGGCAGAGCCTTCATTTATCGTTTGTGAGGGAACCCCACAGGTACCTTTGGGAGGTGTCGAGGACAGTAAATGAACCAGCTTGGTCTCTCCCAGTGGTGGGAGCAGTGTGGGAACAAGACTGGCTGTGCTCACCTTCTCTTGGGTGCTTTGTCTGTGTTCTGGACAGGTTGGTCTTGAGACTGGAAAGACAGAGTCTCACACCAAGGTGCCTTCTGTGCTCTTGGCCTGCAGCAGGTGGATGTCCGGGTCTCTCTGGGTTTCCGCATGCTCATCCCAGCACTGTGGAACAGGTGGCTCTGCTCCACAAGGGACCTGAGTTCTATGTGAGAGAGAAATGAGTCACTGCGAAAGCAAGCACAGCAACTGAGTGTTCCTTCATGGATGCTTGGGAAGAGTTGTCATGAGCCAGCTTGATAGCCAGGCATCACCTCTGGAGAGCTCGGTCTCTCTGGGAGAAAGAGGCTGAAGTGTACATATACCAGCTAGCTTTTTTCTCCGTGCTTTTGTGGTTTTTGACACGGGACAAAGGACTAGCGGACTCTGACACATGGCTTTTACTTTAGTGATGACAGTCTCTATTCTTTCCATGTTTTTCATGGTTCAGGTAAAAAATATTTATAGAAAATCTCAAGTCTAGTTTTTCCTTATTACATATTTTCCCCTTTAATAAAACCTTCAGAGTTGTTGCTGTTAGGCAACATGGAAGATACCTTTAATCCCAACATGGGAGGCAAAGGCAGGCAGATTTCTGTGAGTTCATGGCCAGCCTGGTCTGCATAGTAAGTTCCAGGACAACCAAAGCTACATAAGTGAAACCCTGTCTCAAAGAAAGAAAAAAAGAAGTTGCTGCCACAAGCATCTGTCAGTGTGTAGACACTGTATAAGATGATCCAGTGAGCTTGTTTTCATGGTCAACACCTAACTGCCTCTGGGCAGATGTGGACATGTCCAGGCCTGGGTGTGTGTGGGGGGGTGTTTCAGTCACTTTTCTGCTGCTGTGACAAATGCCTGAGTGAAACACTTAGAAGGAGGGCAGGTTTATTTTTGGCTCAGTGTTTCAGTCCATGGTTAGGGTCTCTATTGTTTTCAGGCTAATGGCAGGGTCAGTGGTCACAGCAGGAGTGGATGGTAGAGGAAGCTGCTGGCTTTGGGACAGTTAGGGAGAGAGCAGTGGGTGGAGGTGAGGGGCACACTATCCCCTTCAAGTTAGGGACCTAACTTCCTCCCACTGGGCTCCATCTTGTAAGTTTTCATCACTTCTCAACAAGTCCCAATGATGATCAAACTCCACTCATGGCCTCTGGAGACTCTTCAGACAACCTATAGCAAGTGGCTGGGACAGGGTGCCTGGAGGAGAGATGAGGTTGCCTTCTGGAGGGTGAGCTGTACTGAGTCAGAAGAATGCACATATTCTCAGGGACAGCACACAGAGTCACACAGGGCCATAAGCATGCAGAGAGGTCCACAGACAGACACACATACACTGAGTCATATAGACAGGCAAACACAGTATTTATTGCTCACATTAGTGACAGCACTGATGTCACCGAGGCTGCCACCTTCAAATGTGTTCATGCTGGATGCTATCTTGGGCATAGTCCTGCAAGATGGGGCTTCTCAGTTCCATCCTTTGTGAATGAGGAAATGGAGGTTTAGAATGATTTGTTTCTTTTACCCAAGGCCACAAAGCTGGTGACTGGTGTTCTGTTCTGATTCACTGAGGGAATCAAGCCCTGATGACCAGCTTTCCTGAGCTCCCATCTGCTCTGTGCTCAGAGAAGTCACTCCGCTGTGCTCTTCCTGACTGAGAGGAGCCAGGAGGCCCCTCCTCTGCCCTCTGATTCCTTAGAACGAGGGTCCTCAACCTTCCTGATGCTAGAACCCTGTAATATAGTTCCTCATGTTGTGGTGACATCCAACCATAAAATTATTTTTATTGCTACTTAATAACTGTAATATTGCTACGGTTATGATTCATAATGTAAATATCCAACATGTGATCTTCACTGGGGTCATGAACCACAGGTTGAGAACCGCTGTCTTAGCGAGCCAGCCCCAGGCTCTGTGGCTGCTGTCCATCCTCTACTCCCCTCCTCCCTGGACTTCCTTCTTGCTCCAAAGGCCAGTCAGGCCAGTCTTCTTGCCTGCTTCCGGCCTTCCTGTCCCATCATGCTGGAACTCCCAGTTTCTACTTGTTTGTTTGGTTTTGGTTTTTGAAGACAGAGTTTCTCTGTGTAGCCCTGGCTGACCTAGAACTCATTATGTAGACCAGGCTGGCCTTGAACCCAGAGATACATCTGCCTCTGCCTCCCAAGTGCTGGGATTAAAGGTTTGCACCAGCACCAACCAGCTTCTCTTCTTTAACTATCTTTAAGCGCAGGATAGAAAGGGGTACAGCGTGCTTGGTCTTCCTCTGTTCTCTGCCTTGCCCTCTTCCCTTGCTCACCACCTTTCTTCTTCCTGGGAGCTCCATCTTTTTGCCTGCAATTCTACTTATTTTTGAATGCCTACTGAGATGTGCCTCTGGATCTGAGCTTCTCTCCCATACCCCTGTATGTCTATCCTGTCACCCAATGCTGAGGACAAAGACACAGGCCCCAGGTGAGTCTACTAGCAATGGCCACTGCTTCCTCAGGCCAGAGCCTTGTGATACTCACCTTACAGCCTGTGTGTCTCCCTGGGACAGCCCCCAATCCTCTTGCTCTCAGGTAGCTGGCACCTTCTTGTGAAAGGGTCATGCTTTGCTCTTGTAATTCTTTAATTTGTCAGACATCACCTTCTTTAAAAACATTGTATTATTTTTAGTTGTGTATGTGTATGTAGGTGTAGGCATCAGAGGAGGCCAGAAGGGTGTCGAATCCCCTGCAGCTGGAATTACAGGTAGTTGTGAGCCATTGACAGTGGCAGGGAACTGAACTCAGGTCCTCCTCAGGAGCAGTACATGTTCTTAAAGGCTGAGAACCTTTCCAATCCCCAGTTTCTTGATGACCCTCATTGCTTATGATGACATCTCAGTGCTGTGCAAGGGGACTTCCAGAGAGAACCTGGAGTGTATTTTCCTGCCATCTCCCAGTTAGTGTATTGCCAGGGCTGACAGGTGGTGGGAGGCCAAATGAGTAAATCAGCAAACTCAAGTCCATGGGAGTTCAAACCCCAGGTGCTGTTGGGCCCTTGCGCTCCCCTTCCACACTGTAGGCCTCTGTCTGCCCACACAGGACTCAACTCACCTGGGTACCCTTGCCTCTGAGCAGGCTCAGACTGTGTCTCACTCCCACAGGTGATCAAAGAGGCCTACAGTGGCTGCAGCAGCCTCGTAGATCCAGAATGTTCTCCACCACCCAGCGCCAGCGCCCCTGTGAGCAAAGCAGAATTGGAGAAGGTGAGACAAATCCATGAAGCTTTTTGTTACTGGTTTTTATTTTCTGTGCAGATGAATTGTATGTACTTATGGGGAACTGCTGAGACATTTTGATACATGTGTATACAGTGTATTGATTAGCCAGTGTGTCCTTCATGTCTGCCCGCTTAGACCCCAGTCCTTTCATTCATAATTGCTAGTTTTAATAACATTCTGTGGGAACTGCAGAACTTCAGTTGGGCACATCTGCAATTCTGATCCTGTCCATTTCCAGTGCCGGCTTTGAACTGAGCTCCAAGGAATCATCTCACAGACTCTGTGGCTTGTTTTATTACCAACAAAGGATGGAGATGTGGACTAAAAGGAGTGACTGACCTGCTTTGCTCATAGCTCTTTAGTGAGCTCCAAATGTAGTGTGCCCACTTACCATGCTCAGGAGATCTGTGCTGCTGTACTGTCTGCAAAGGGTTGAGAATTTGACCTTTAATTTTTAAGATAATGCTTCACTTCCCATCATACTACACCAGGTCTGCATGACCATGGTGGGGATAACATGATCCTTGTGTCCTTGTAGAAATTGTCTTCAGAGAGGCCCAGCTCTGATGGAGAAGGTGCTGTGGAAAATGGAGTCACCTCGTGTAATGGAAAAGAACAAGGTGAGATTCTAACACACACGCCAAGAATATCTGAGCTCAAAAAACCTGTTGCAGTGAGCCGTGTAACTGTGTGGGAAGCCTTTGAGCTCCAGCCATGCAGGCAGCACACCCCCGCTCCCCGAGAACACAAGGAAGGCCTTTGGATTGCAACAGCCCAGAACCTTTCTCTCTCATCACACCTGCATCTAAATCACTGCCAACCCATAGAAAAGAATATGCCACATAATATATAATTTTCCAACATTTTCACATAACACACACAAAGCACTGTGTGGCCATCACTTTCTGTCATCACAAATGAAAACCTTGTTTCCATGAAACCCAAGTCCCTCACCCCTTCTCCAGCTGTAGGAATCACCTTTACACTTCCCATCTCGGTGGATTCCACACACTGGGGGCCTCGTGAGAGTGGAATCCTGTGGTACCTAGTCATTTTCAACTGCCTTATTTCACCCAGAACCATGTCTGCAAGGCTCATTCATATTGTAGTATGTGTGAGCCTTTTCTCCATTTTCAAGACTGAACAATATTCCATTATATGAACTACATCTTGCCATCCATTCATCTACCAGTGGTACTTGTGTTGCTTCCGATCCTTGGCTATTGAGAACAGAACTGCTGTGAACATGGATGTGCAGGGGGTAGTCTCTTGTTTCTAAACTTGGCTTTATAGCAATATAGATGACATTCAGTAAAACACACCAGTTTTGACTTACCCGTTCTTTGAGCCTTAATATATAGCTACAGTAAGTAACCATCATCACAACCAAGAGAGCACTTCTGTCTCTTCAGTGTTCCTTTGCACCCCACTCTGTAACCTCTGCCCCTCCTACCCCTAGTACCTACTGCTGTTTCCTGCCTTCACTTGGGACCCAGGGTGTACTAACTCCTGGGTGTCTCTTTCCATATCTCAGTGCACCTTGATTCACAGTGTGAGAGCTTCTGTGCAGCATTCCCTGTGAAGATGAGCTCTGCTAATTATCTACTGACCAATTTTAGGACACACTGACTCTAGGACATTCTGTCTCCCAGGTGGGACATATGGGACTGTGGAGGCATTCTGACTTTCAGGTAGAACATTCAGGAACCGTGGGGAACATTCTGAATCCCAGGCAGTGCATATGGAGACTGTGGTGGCATTCTGGTTCCACACAGGCCTGGAATGTGAGGATGGTGGGGACATTTTGACTCCTAGGTAGGACTTTTCATAAGCATGTGACTCCAGATCTCATAAGGACCTATCTAGAAGTTAGGTTTCGAGGCCATACATCTTGTTCCTATCTGGCCTGCGGTCTTTACCTGGTATTGCACAGATGTGTGGTGGTGGCCATGCATCTTTAGCTTCCCTAGTGGTGAGCAGTGTAACATTCTCATTGCCTATGCATCTCTGGTAGGATGTCTCCTCAGACCCTTTGCCCATATTTCTATGAGCTTTTGGAGGATCTGCACATACTCTTCCTTCAGTCATTTATGAAATATCTGTTTTATCTGTTTCCAAAAGATTGTCCTCCTCTGTGTGGCTGGAAATTTTATTCCTGAGTATGCACTGAAGTGAAGGGTACAACTGAGGGTATATGGAGAGAACTAGACCTCCATGGACCTGAGACCTTGCTCAGGGTGCCTGGGCCCTCATCTGTGTGACTCATATGTGATGAGCACTCCTACCTGGTAATGAATCATGTGCTGCACCAGCAGCTGTCCCAGCCCTGAGAATTCTGGAGCCCAGACAGTGTGACAGTTCACTCCGGAAGGTCACACTGTCTGTTTCTTCATTGTGGTTTTCTAATGCAGTCTGGCCCAAATATAATTTTAGTCCTGCCCTCTGGAAGCTACCACCAGCCATGTTATATATAATGAAGACTTCAGCTTGGGAAGCTATCTTTAACTTTTTCTCTGAGTTACAATACCCTGGGGCTCCTGCTTTGCTGTTCAGCTCTTTTCCTTCTTTTTGGCTCTGATTTTTGTTCTTTTTGTTATGAGATGGTCTCTGTGTTCAGGCCGATCTCAGCCTCATGGACTCAAGCAGTCTTCCAATCTAAGCCTCCCAGGCTGGGACCCCAGCAGTGCCACACACCAGGTTACCATTTCACTGCTGGGGTACAAAAGCTCAGTTTTCTTGCTTCACATCTCCCAGCCCCCATGGACCTGTGCGACCAGGGTCTATGGTGTAATGTGTCTGTTGGATATGTATGGAAGTTTTTTATCTGTCCCTAGGAATCTCTTGTTCACTCTTGAAAAAGAAAATTATTTATTATGTGAGTGTATATGCACATGTGTGTGCAGATGCTTATTGGGGGCCAGAAGATGGCTTTGGGTCTCTGGAGTTAGAGATGATATACCTGATGTCACTGCTAGGATCCTCTGTAAAAGAAGTACATGCTCTTAACTGCCAAGTGGTCTCTCCAGCCCCTCTTGTTCTCTTTTTAATAAGAACAGATTTATGTGTTTGGGAATGGGCAGGTGACCTGGCTCACACTTTTTCTTTTGTTTGACACTATGCTCTATGCATTATAGTTGCTTGTCAAAGATCACAAAGAAACCTCATGGTCGAGATGCGCCCTTAACCCCTTTATCCTTGTTCTTGATCCTCACTGTTCTCTGCTTTGCGTTGGAGAAATGTGAGTTGAGTTTTCTTTAGCTTTGTCCTTTTGTGGAGGTCACAGAGAGGAAGCCCCAGCTCCTCCATGCTGCCTACACACTATGGTGCCAGCAGAGAAGGAGGCAATCAACGCTATAGCTCTGCTCTGAGATGCTCATTTCTTCTTTCAAGAAGAACAGTGGGGAGTCAGTGACTGTCCTGTAGCAGATGTGGGGAAGGATTACGAAAGTCCTAGACTGTGGAAACTGTGCTGCCTACACCCAGTGCTGTGGGCCTCTGAGACATAGTCCTCAATGGTGTATCTGTGGGTGGACCTGTTGAACCAGGGGTCTGATGATGTCACCTCTCTCTCCCCCTGCTTTCCCTAGACTAGATAGAAAATCATTTCACTTCCACCTCTGTAGAAGAAAGACACTGCTACTTGATTTTATACCAGAGAGGAGGCAGGGATTCATCTGCTGACTTTATTGGGGTAAAGGGCAGGTAAAAGTAGAAATGGGGACTGTGTCCTCCCTCACCAGATAGGATTAGAGAGAGGCACTTGTGAGTGAGCATGCTGGTTTAGATGAAGGGTTGAGAATTATTCCATAGTGTATCACATGTCTCTGGATGTGTCTCTGAAATAATTCATGTGATGTGCTGAGGTTGTTACTGAAAAAAGAGAATGAAGTCTGGCTACCCATGGCATTTTAAAAGGGTTTGTGTGGCATAAAAGGTTGCCACAAATGGTTGAAGAGTTGTACTAGGTGTGTGTAGGGAGCAAAGTCTTGATGCAGCACTGCACCCCAGTGAGGCTGTGTCCCACTAGAAGAGACCCTAGGGAAAGGGCCTTGCACCCTGGCTCTAGCACATGGTACCCTTATGAGACAGGGATGGGCTGGCAAGTGTTTGCCTGGAGCTGCTCTTGAGTTGAAGGGCCGGTCCTCATCTCTGACTGTGTCCTTACACATTCATTCTCACTTCTCCGAGCCTCATCCCTGTGATTTATCTGGATTCATGGATGAAGTCTGAGGGTACATATGGCTGAGTAGGAGCAGATGGAGGACACCAGTTGGCAGTCAGCCTCCCTCCATGGCATGTATGGAGAGATAAGAACTGCCCTAGGTCAGAATTCGGGGTCATTATCACATGCATGGACTCTCCATCAAGAGGATGCACACAGGAGTTCGGGATTTCCAGGTCTTCTGGTTTTACTGGGGAAGCCAAGAATTCTTTTTCTACAAAAAATGGTTCTAGATTTATGTATTGAAAGTCAGTTTCTAGTCATCACTGCCCTGGTCAAATGAGAGCTGATGGTCTGAAAGACAGACCTCTGGTCAGGGAAGCACAGCACTGCAAGTGGATCAGAGAGACCCCAATAAGGACCCACTTTCTCCTTCCCTCCTTCCTGCTGCGGAAATGGCACAAGCTTCCCTTGGTTTCTTGGGCTCCTCCATCTTCCCCACACTATGGTATGTGTCAGTCTTACTCCTGCCTGGGCCCCTGGAGCAGACAGAACTCATTCCTTATGTCTGGGCAGTCAGCTCAAAGTCTGCCCTGGGCAGGCCCTGTCTGACCACTCAGCCACTCTCCCCATAATTCCCACTCCACATGGTTCTTGCCATTATTTGCCATCCTTTGTTGCCTTCAGTACATACATAATGCACATGTGTCTATGCACAGGTGTGCATCCCTGGTCCTTCCTGGAGTACAGGCTTCCTAAGTCAGCCATACCTTTCTGAGACTCCAACATCTGGACCCCCAGCTGGCTCATCACAGATGCTATTTCCCCAGTTTGTGGGGGAAGAAATGCTTGGTGATTAATGCTGTGATTAATGCATGAATGGTTAAGACACATTTTTGTGTTGACAGTAAAGAGGAAGAAAACCTCCAAGTCAGATGCCAAGGGAACTGTGTCCAAGGTCACTGGGAAGAAAATCACCAAGATCATTGGCCTGGGAAAGAAGAAGCCATCCACAGATGAGCAGACATCGTCCGCAGAGGAAGATGTGCCCACCTGTGGTAAGACCCTGCCACATGCCAGCAGCAGAGCAGCAGACTTCCCTGGGGGTGCTCTGGGGCTGTCTGAATTGTGGAAAGCACTTTCAGTGTTTTGTAATGGGAGAATCTTCAGGGCTTTGCAATGCTCTCCCTGGTTCTGTCAAGGTTTAGAAACAATGTCCTGTGTTATTTGATGCCACCTTCCCCAGTTGCACCCCAACATTTCCAGACTAGGGCACAGGCACAAGCCAGGCCAAAGCTCTAGTGTTGAGTCCCCTTTGCATCAGATCTCAGACTTAAGTTGTAGATCCAGAGACAGCTGTCCATCCCACAGTCTGTCTTCTGTCCCTTTTTTGAGGTGGGGGGCGCTGCTCTGTCAGGGGTTGGGTAAAGCATGTGTATAGCAGCAACCAAGCCAGTCCTGTTCACCATGGCCTCTGGCTAGGGGCTAAAGAAAGGAACCAAATAGGGAAACAAACCAGAAGAATGCATGTGTAACAACCAGCTGTGACCGCCATGGGGAAAGCAACAAGGTGGAGGGCGCTGTCACAGCACCTAAGTCAGGCTGTGGCCAGACTGTTGGGTACAGCCTCTGAGAGAGTGGAAGAGACATCATACCATAATGGCACCATTTACCACTTAGGGGAACTAAGTAGTTCTTTCAAGGAGGAAAACTTATTAAGTTGAAAGAGAGGCGCTTGCCGTTTGAGTTTGTTTTATAGTACTGAAGATGTTCTAGGCTAGTGTTCTACCACCAGGCCCTTTCTTTAAAAAATAAAATAAAATTGAGAATGGAGCCTGGCATGAGGGTACATTTCCTATAATCCTAGTACCAGAGATGGGCTGCTGCCCAAAAACGCTAGCCCAGTCTGTGTAGTGGGTATTAACCAGCCAGGCCTATATAGCAAGGCTCTCTATCAGAAAAACAGAAATGAAACCAGAAATGGGCTGTACCTGTCCTTGTGTATTACTGTTGCAGACTCTACTCCCCATCTGTGTGAATACACAGTCCCTTTATTCAGAGTCATTTGGTTTACAGCCCCCTCTGTCCCCATGGGGCACCCTCCAAGGGATGAATCAGTAAGCACAGCCTCTCTAGGTACCAGGAGCCTGGTGCACCCCAGATGCCTGGATTGTCTCTCCTTAAGTGGCTGATGGGGACAGAAGGACAGAATCAGGGCAGCTGGTGATGATGGTTTCTACATCGCATTCCCTTCCATGAGGAGAGAACTTGGCTGCAGTAAAGCCAACTGGACGGGACTGTGACGGAGTAGGGAGGGTCTGGGGACACTGGCACACTGCTCCTGGTCAACCTCCATCCCTTTGGAGTTCTCAGGGACATAGTCTTTCTCCTCTCTTTGTCATTAGCCCTTGTGATGACCCAAGTCCGGAGTTAAAGTGAGCTTTGCTTCTGTTTTTGTTTTTGTTGTTTTCAACTGTTCGAGGGCAGTGGAGGAAATAGAGTTATTACTATTATTATTGAGACACAATCTCACCACGTAAACAAGGCTGGCCTTGAATTCAAAGAGATCTGACTGAGTACTGGGGCTCAAGGTCTGACTAGAGGTAAAATGCTTTTAGGAGGAATGGTTGTGCATTAACAAGGCAGGCAAGTGAGCTGAAGCCTGGATCCTCCTCTTGCCCAAGAATGATGATGCTCTGAGAGGGTGTGACTTTCGTTGAGTCTCAGGGCTCATTGATGGCAGAGTGGGTGGCCCCTCCACCCCTACAGACATCTTCTGACCCCTGTAACTCATGTCCTATTCTGATTTCCTTGCAGGCCGCCCCATAAGCTGCTCTGGTGGCACTGTCGCTGTCACACAGTGGCTCATCTCATTCTAGTCAAGTGATCCTAAGAGCAGGGACCTAGGCATCTGCTGTATCCTGCTCTGGTCTTTGCCATACAGCCCTAAAATTGCCAAGCAGCTCTTTGCCAGGGCTAAGGGCAAGTGTCTGTAGGGAAACAGGGAACAATGGCCATTTGCAGCCCTTCAGTGCAGCTGCAGGGCTCTGGGCACAGGAAAGGAGTTGGACTTGGGCCCAAGGGGACTGACCCTGCCAAGCTGAGCTCCTGCAGCTGCTGGGAGACAGAACTAAGCTGATGGGCCAGAAGGGCAGAGCAGCTGAGCAGACAGAAAAGGCTCCTTGGCGTTACTGAGCTGAGCTTGGTGTCTGTCTGTGCCCTGCAGTCTGGTTATGGCAGGTGGGGTGCTGTGGCTTCCTGAGTGTCCATGCTGGTCTTCTATGGGGCTGATGTAGTCCTGGGGTTCTTGCTACTTTATAAGAAACGGTGTGAGACCTGGAAGTGTGCCCTCCTTTCAGTTCTCCATCTTTCTGTCAACTCCCCACCACCATCGCTCACCACAGGCACCTTACACTAGCCACACCATCCTGGGCACAAACATAGAGACCTTCTCTTGTCCACGCCTCCCAGTGTATTACCAGATTGTGACACTGCTCTGCTGTGTCCCTGTCACACAGCATGAGGCCCAGAACATGATGACAGTCATTGCTTTGGAGATTCAGGCTGCTTGTCAGGACATGGGCTCTAGCAGGTCCTTGGTTTCTGTCTGTACAAGTTCTGAGTGCCTATGTTGCTATCACTGTCCATTAGTCACCTGCCTTAAAGTCAACAAAACCCTACCCAGGGTCAGATGAAAAAAAATGTAGACTCTCAGGCATGTAAAATTAACTTCGTCATTCTAATGAAACTTTGTTTATTCTTGCCTGCCTTTCTGTAGAATTTGGAGTAGAAGAAATCTCAAAATAGTAAACTGAAACTACCCAATTTTTAAGATATATTAGTACATTACTATAATGTGAGTGGGATTAAGAAAAAACAAACAAAAACCAGTAAAGCTGGGTAGTGGTGGTTCATGCTTTTAATCCCAGCATTTAGAGGTAGGTGATCTCAGTGAGTCCTAGACCAGCTTGGTCTACAGAGCAAATTCTAGGACAGCCAGGGCTACCAGGAGAAACCCTGTCGCCAAAAACCAATCAAACAAACAAACAAAATAAAACAACAACAAAACTAATCAAATCAAACAACAAAACCTTCATGTAATTGTTATGTAAAGTTTAGGGTATAGTTCCCTGAAGCCCCCAGTCTCTGTGACAGTCCAGAATCCAGGCCTTCAGGTCCTAGCTGCACTCTGGCACCCTCTAGTGGAGATGTCTGAGTCAGCTCGAAAATCTGACTGATCCCCTCAGCAAGGTAGGGGTTGGTACTAAGAGTGGGACCCACCCTTTGCCTCTAGATCCCTGCCTGAGGAGCTCTGCCATTCTCTGCCTGGCCTTGCTCATCTTTGTGATCCTGCCTCAGAAAACAAAAACTTGGGAACCCCCTTTTGGAGAAAGTGGGGTACCACAAAGTCCAATTAACAAACACGAGCCACGGACACGTCTTAGAGCTTCCTGTTTATGTGAGCCAGGCCTGTTATCCAGGGAAACTTACTTTCTGTCTCTTCGAAACTTAAATCCCAAGAATGTATTAAAATATGGTAATGTCCCATGAAGTCATGGTCTAAATTAAGGGAGGACCTGTCTCATGCAATCATTTCTCTGTGGCTAAAATGTTGGGAGAGCTACAGCATCTGGTGACTGTGGCCAGATTCTGTCTGGAGAGAGAGAGCATGACAGAGCTAACGTTGCTGTCTGTGCTGGTGGTGGGCGGTGTTCAGAGACAGCTGTGTGCACTTTCTGTCCGGGTGGTTGGCAGTGTTCAGAGACAGCTGTGTGCACGTGGGGAAACAGCTCCCTGCAGTGAGCCCTAAATCAGAGTCATGGGCAATTCAGGGGTGTTACTGCTAAGTTCCCCAGGAGTACATCAGTCTCTCACTATCCTCACTACTGATACAAGGCACTGGTACCTTCTTCCAAGTCTGCTGGCTGAGGCTACCTGCCTGGTCTGGTGTCTGAGGCTTTCTCTCCAGGCTGATATCTGAGGCTATCTGCCCAGGCAGGTGCCTGAGACCATCTAACTGTCCCACTGTCTGATGGTATCTGCCTGACCTGGTGTCTCAGGCTTTCTACAATATGGTCACTGACGGTCTTGTGCCTCTATATCTTTTATTCCTTGCCCAGGCCTAGCCAAGGGCAGCCCAGCTGCTGGCTCTGCAGACCTGCAGAACATGTCTTTCCCTGTCTGGCAGCTCCATGACACCTATGATCTATGATGCCCTAGAGTTCAGTGCTTAGTTTTTTTGTTTGTTTGTTTGTTTGTTTTTAAAGGTAGGATCTCCTGTGTCATCCAGGCTGATCTTGAACTCATGTCTCCCTACATCTATCTCCTGAATACTAAATATATACTCATATACTCCCACACTGGTCAGTTTTTTGTTGTTGTTATTGAGACAGTGTCTTTTTATATAGCCCAGGCTGGCCTTGAACTCATGATTTTCCCTGCTCTTCACTACTACATGCTGGGATAACAGGTGTGCACTATTACTCCCAGGGAGGGCAGCTCTTCAATAGTGGTTTAACAGTCCATGCCTTGCCTACAGAGTATATCAAGTTACTCGAGGGCTTCACGTCATTCTGTTTGTGGACTTGTGCTCAGAAAACACTTAGGAACCTGTTGGCACAGGTGACATCTTCCGAGAAGTCCAGCATGTGACTTTCAGCATAATTGATTGCTGTAGGTGGTGTTCAGAACACCGAGAGCCATGGTTCCACTAAGATGTTCATCTGACTGAATTTGAAAGCAGGCCTTTCCTTTGAAAATAATAACAAACCAGCATGGTCCCAACTACACATTAAAAAGAAAAGTATCATTTAGTTACGGTATTCTATAGGATGAAGATTCAGTGAGGCCTGCAGCTGTACTCAGAATAACCTCCCTCATCTGTTTCCTCTGCTTTCATGTAGGCATTGGGCCTGACTGCGGCCTCTGGTAGGGCTCCCACACCTGAGGATGCCTCCTCCTTCCCAGGTGGCCCTTGGAGGACAAGTTTAAAAGCTGCCACAACACAGGAGAGCAGCCAGCCCCCTGTTCTGGAGCCCACAGGCTTCTGTCCCCATTCTGTGACCTTACAGATTCCTTAACTGTAATGGCAAATGACATTTTTGTCTGTCAAGTGGTGCACTTTAGGGTGTGTGGACCTACACTTTGCAGGTGTGGGTAGCCGTTGAACAATACCTTGAAAATACTTATCAGAGACATAGAAAACTTGGCCAGGTCACTGAGTGTGTGAGCATACATGTGCAAGGATTGGAGCAGGCAGAGTGACCCCCAGCACTCTTCTCCATCTTCCCTCCTGCTGCTTACCCATTTCCACCGCCTAATCCTTTCTGATATCTGAGTGCTGGTATCTGCAGTGTAGACAGTTGGAGGCCATAGTAGCCACAGTCGTCATGGAACCTCCAACTCATCCCTCAGTTTTTCTAGAAAGTTGTGCTTTGTGTTTCTGACAGCCCCAAATTGTCATTTTCCTGTGTTTGAGGATTTTTCTGTTTTAGAGCTTGGCTCCCCCTGTAATTCTGTCACATCACACCTTCGTGTAATTCACTGAAGACACAGTATCATGCCAGATATACCAGGCACACCATCACACAGACCCACTCTCAGGCGGTCAGATTTCATCTGCTTTAGTCTCCCCATGAGATGAAGCCCTCACTTCCACATGTGGAGATGGAACATAGAGACCAAGAGGAGGCCTCGGGCCTGTGGGTGGAGAGCTCATACCAGCCATATTCTGTCACTTGCTGGAACATATCCAGCGCTGGGGAGCTCACCACTCCCCAGGCCTCCAACTTCCTGGAGAATTTTCATCTTCATATACTTTTCTTTCTCCTTCTTCCATGCCCTGCTTACAGTGTTTGAAGTTAGATCTTTTTACACACGATTTCTCTTCCATTACACACAGGCAGCTGCCAGTCCCCATTGCCTTCCAGCCATTGCACATCTACTGTCACTCTCTCAAGGTGGTTTCCATGTAAACACCAAGCAGCTGAAACTGGTTCTTACACTATGAAATGCTTCTGCACCAGTAAAAAACTTCCAGGTCTTCTGGAGAGCTAACTGTGTAATAATGGTGCTTTTCTCTTTATTAACACTTAAAACCTGGGGTGTGAGCATGTGTTTTGTGAATGGCGCTTCCCTGGTGTGTAAGAGACCACAGCCAAGGGCCCCGGGTAGATCTCACTAGTGCCTTGGCTTGCTCAGGAGACTCAGCTGTGGCACCCTCTCCTTGCAGGGTACCTAAATGTGCTCTCCAACAGTCGCTGGAGGGAGCGCTGGTGCCGAGTGAAGGACAGCAAGCTCATCTTCCACAAGGACAGGACCGACCTGAAGACCCACATCGTCTCCATCCCTCTCCGTGGCTGCGAGGTGATTCCGGGCTTGGATTCCAAGCACCCACTGACCTTCCGGCTGCTTCGCAATGGACAGGAAGTGGCTGTGCTAGAGGTATGAGATTCCCTGGGGCCTCTGTCCAGAGAGGTGTGCACAGGTTCTGTCAACCATGATCAGCTCCTTTACAGAAGACCCGAGCTCCCTGAAGGGTCTAATTTTGATCTAGCCCCTTTCCTCCCTTGGCCTATTCTGTGTTGCTGTATCTTCTGGGTTTCCTGTTTGGAGAGTCAGAGATTATATAGCCGGCCTAAGCAATAACTTTGCTTGCTGGAGTTAAGTGCTCAGCTCCAAATAATGGGTCACTTTTTCAAAGTACCTAGGTGATCACTTGTTGAAAAATCTCCGTTAATAAATACTTCTTCCAAGCATAGGCTACTGGGGTACATGGGGACTGTTTCCTTCACTTGTCCTTTGGAAATCTCTCTACCTGTTTTCTGATTGAAAAGACACTTCAGGGCTCGTGGCACCCTGCAGCAATGTCAATAAGCTGCACTACACGGGGCAGGACTCCTTCAGCTTCTCATGCTGTGGCTCCTCTCTTCCTCTTCCTCATCCTTGTCCTGCTCCTCCTCCTCTCCTCCTCCTCCTCTTCTTTGACAGGCTTTCTCTGTGTAGCCCTAGCTCTGGCTGTCCTGTAACTCACTCTGTAGCCCAGGCTAGCCTCAATCTCAGAGATCTGCCTGACTCTGCCTCTGCCTCCCAAGTGCTGTAGTTAAAGACATGGACCGCCAACATCAACACCTCGTTGCTTGGCTGCTTTTGCAGGACTAATTCATTAATCTTCCATCTTGTTATTTTCTCCCTGCCATTAATCTAGACTTATTTTTCCTATTTCCTTCCTTTATCTTTATTATGAGTAAGACACACACACACACACATTATACATTCACAGATGTTAAGACTGTTTTCCAGGGTATATATCAGTGAGTTCATGCCATGAGGTCAGCAGAAGTGAGGCTATACTGTCCTGCCAGATGCAGAGCCAAATCTTAAATGGCTGTGGTATGGGTACGGGGCTCTGACCAGGGTCAAGGTGTCCATTTATGCAGTCAATAATATGAGATCTTGAATTTCAAAATGTGGGTGCTTATTTCCACAATTACTTTCATAGTAGGATTTTGTTTGGTTTAGTTTAGGTTTGACTGGGACCTCCATTTTCCCTAAGGAGTTCACTGGTCTGTGTAGTCTCAGGATCCAAGAGGGTGACTGCACCCCCTGGTGGCTGCTGTGCAATAACGCATGTCCCAGAAGGCCTGCCTTAGTCCAGGGCTGGGAAGCTGTGTCTACCCCTGCTCTCAGCTGACTTGACAGCAGTTAAGTCTGGTTTTCCTCTTGGCCTCTTACCTGCCTGTGAAAACCAGCAATAGGCTAGAATCAGCATCCTTTGCAAACTTCCACGTGGTCTGAGACCTTTGGGTGATTACAGCTGAGACCTTGGAGGGAGCTATTCTCAGAGCAGATTCAAGTCTCAAGAGAAACTTTTGCTACAGATGCCAGAAACCACAGGGAATAGGAGGCAGACGCAGAAACAGGAAGATGAGAACTGAGCTGGCTGTCCATACAAGGAGAAGAGCCCAGGGTGGAGTGGGTGGGAGCTACCTCTGAGGGTGTCCTTAATGCTGGACAGAGCAGAGTTGCATACCTTCCAGGATACCTGCAGGCCTGGCAGGTGCTATTTCTCCAGCATGGTGGAGAGTGGACCCATTCTCCCCAGGGACAGCAAGAGCTTGTTGAACTGGCATCTTCCCAAGTCATCAGCTGTTTATGCAGGCTAAGGTGACTCAGTGCTCACACACAGGGCTGCAGGTTGAGGTGACTTGGTGCTCACACACAGGGCTGCGGGGCTGAGGTGACTCAGTGCTCACACACAGGACTACAGGGCTGAGGTGACTCAGTGCTCACACACAGAACTACAGGGCTGAGGTGACTCAGTGCTCACACACAGAGCTAGGACTATAGCTTGTACAGCATGTGGGAGGCCCTGGGTTCCATCCCTAAAGTCACACACAAAAATGTGAGACACACACACACAAAAAAAATCACACCACACACACACACACACACACACACACACACACACACACACACACACCACGTGTTTGTGCATGCAGGCACTCTCCTTACTGGTGGTTATGCAGTGGGCCAGCAAGGAAGGATGAAGGCTGTTGCCTGTTCCTCCTCACCTTTTAACTTTAATTCTTTGACACTTTAGGAACTAGAGAAGCAATGCAAAGAAGGAGCACATACCCTCCCTTATGTGGTGTTTCCTGATGTCCCAACACACAGATTTCCACATATTTTTGCGGATTTTCCCTTCTCTACTCATAAATAATTCAAAGTGTGTTTGTAAAAACGAAAACCAAAAGCAAGATACACTGCTTTGCTAGAACCACAGTGATGGCAAGAATGAAAACTAACACAATGCAAGCTCTCTCCTGATGTCTAGGTAGACATTTCAATCTCCAGTTATGCCAGCATGATCCAGGTACCTGATGTATATCTGAAAACCCTGTGGGTGGGTATTCATCCTCCAAGTCTCCCAGTCTCTCCATCCAGTTTGTTCTGCTGATACTCTCCAGGGCATAGACCTGATATATTATAAAAGATCTTTCCTTTGGGGTGTACCTTCCCCTCCTGATGCTGGGCTATGCTGGCACCCTCATTAGGAGCCAGATGGAAGTGATGTCACTGCATGGTGTGTTCTGTAGGGAGGGAGATGCTTGCTGTCATGAGTTTCACTAGTGATGTGACTCATCTGGGCATTGTCTTAGTTTCTTTCCTATTGCTGCAGTACAATACCATGACCAAGGAATTTAGAAGGTATGTTTGGGCTTAGGGTTCCAGAGCAACAAGAACCCATCATGTTGGGGAGAAATGCCATTAAGCAGTGGACATTGAAATTGGAGCAGAAAATGGTGAGCTCTCATCCTTTACCATAAGCATGAAGCAGAGAGCAAACCGGAAGTTTATCAGGCTTTTTTTTCTTCCAAAGTCTGTTTCTAGTGACATCCTTCCTCCAGCTCCATCCAGGCTCTACCACCTAACCCTCCCCAAACAGTGCCCCCGACTGGGCATGGAGTGCTCAAATGCCCGAGACTATGGGAGACATCTCTCATTTAAGCCACCACAGATACCTTGGGCCATTTCCCAGCAAAAGTCACTACATGGCCCCTCTGTCATGTGGAGTCTTTGAGACTGTTTGATGTGAGCATTGGAGACTGGCCTGCAGCAGTCCCTGTGATGATGGCAGAGGCTGAGTGATGTCATTCAGCCCTCTATTTCTTCTCCCTGAACTAGTGAACCGCTAGTGAGAGGAAAGTTTCTTTCCAAACAGCTCAGTAATTATCTGTTTACCTGTGAACGTAGGAATTTCAGGGGGCCTCAGCCCCTGGCTGGAACCCTTTACTTGCTGTCTACCATCAGTCTTTGAACAGGCTGTGAGGCATGGCCTCAGGGTTGATTCTTAACACCTACATTTCAGCTCACAACCATCTCTAACTCCGTTTGCAGGGGATCCAATGTCCTCTTCTGGTCTCCTTGGGCACCATACATGCAAATGGTTCATGTGCATACATGTACATGCAAATGGTTCATGTGCATACATGTAGGCAAAAACATTTATACACATAAAATATATAAAATCTAAAGATAAATAGTAAACGCTTCCATAAAGTAGCTGTAGACGCCCTGGTAAGATTTTGTCATGAAGCTGACAATTTACTTTGTGTGTCTGTGTGGTACTAGGGATGGACATATAATACACTGCACAGTAGGCCTGCACAGTGAGCCGTGAGCCTAGCTCCAGTGATAGAACAATGGACCTGGAAGAGGATTTCTACTTTAATCTAAATGTTTACAACAGTTTGTATTAATTGGGCCCACCTTGATCATTCCTCTAGTGATGGGTCTCCGTGCTGCAGCCATGCGGCTCTGTCAAGGGGCTTGGGCTTGTGTATGTGACAGGAATGAAACTATAAAGAGATAATTCTTTATTTTTAAAAGAATAGTTTTGTAAAAAAATTCCCTCCAACTTCCTTAAATCAAGTTTAATTAAGAATTTCAAATACCATCTTAAAAGATAATGGACTTTCTAAAGCACTTACAAGGATGCTTTAAAAATTTAAAGGTAGTCTGAGATATACATGGAAGATATTACAAGGTCTGGGCACCTACACGTGTCTTATGAACAGTACATAGAGAGCCAGTGAGAGCCACAGAATAGTGTCACTCCTGCAGAGATACAGTGGACAAGAAGTCACCTTCTTGTTTTTTAAAATAGTATCTTGATAAGAGAAACAAGTTCACCATCTCAGAGCACAGCAGCCACTGTATAGGCTGAGCCAGGCTCTCCGGGAGCCATAGAGTAGAGCACCCTCATGCTTTTGAGGCTAAACCCTCAGCAGGAACAGGGTGTGCAAACAGCTTGCTTTGACTCAGATGCTTGTGAATCTCTATGTGGAGATTCAAGAAGCACTTTGGTGCCCTCTTCCAGATAACAGGGAGGCGTCTTGTTGGCTCAGACGTTCAGTTCCTTTACATAATTGTCCTATACCCTCTAGCTCTCCAGCCTAGTGGGAACACAAGGACAATCCCGTGTGGCTCTTTCTCAGCCACTCTTAGAGCTCCGTCTTTTCTTTCCCTTCTTGTCATACATCTTTGTCTTTGAGTAAATGAATCATGCTTTCTTCCCCATGGCAGGCATCATCTTCTGAAGACATGGGCAGATGGATTGGCATCTTATTGGCTGAGACGGGGTCATCAACAGACCCAGGAGCTCTGCATTACGACTACATAGACGTGGAGATGTCAGCAAATGTCATACAGACGGCCAAACAGACCTTCTGGTAAGACTCAAGCGTAGCCTATGGAAGGCCTGAACTAGCAACATCCTTCTACAGTAGGTTCTGGGTGAGTGTGCAAACCAGAGGCACATCTGAGGACTTTCCCTTGGTGGGGTGCTGGCCCTGATGGTCCTGATGTTGGTCATTGCAGCCCGCTGGGATTTCTGCTAGATCAGACTTGTCAAACTCATCTGAAGATGGCAGTGCTGGCTTTGTGGGCCAGATGGTCCCTGTTAGAGCCACTTGGCTTTACCCTTGCAACTAGAAATAATAAGTTTTTATTTGCACCAGTAGGCAGTACTGATTTTGCCCTGTGGGCAGCTGGGCAGCTGTTGCTAGCTTCTGTGTGACAGGGGCCTTCTAGAAAGCAGAAAGGATTCTGTATCTTGCTGAAATAGGCCCAAGATTTATTTTATTTTATTTTATCTTATTTTATTTTATTTTGATGCAAGGTTTCTCTGTATAGCCCTGGCTGTGCTGGAACTCTCTCTCTATCTCTGGAGACCAGGCTGGCATCAAACTCAGAGATTAACCTGTTTCTGCTTTCCAAGTGCTGGAATTAAAGGCATGTGCCGAGCAAAGCCCAAGATCTTAAATCTGTCAGCACAGCACTTTCTGAATTTAAGTTGTGACAAATAATGCAACTTTGTGCAAAAGCATACCTTTGAGCCAGAATGCTTCCAGAACGCAGTAATAACAAGGGTTAAAGCAGTAGTTCCTGTAGGGTCCTCGGCCTATGCTAGCATTCAGCATCATTGGTCATTCATCATCATCAGCTGTTGCCCAAAGCTGAACTTTTTCTATACTACCTGAGATATGTTCTCCTTTCTCAATATTTTGACATGTGCGTTGTTTGTTGTCCAGGCCGTGGTGATGAACAGGCTCCTCCACAGCACTGTGTCCCTGGCATGTCCCCCTCCCATACACAGTGATAGTAGGGAATGCTGGATGCATTTGAGGTGGCCTGGGGCTAGGAGGACTCCAGTTGCTCTGGTGTTCTGAGCGCCACAGTGAGCCCCACATGGCCCAGGGGTGCAGAGTCGCACAGCAGACACAAGGAGAACTTCCAGGAAATGGGCTGCCATGGATTGTCCCGCTGCCAAATTCCTTGTTTTTACCTTGAAAGACAACTTAGTTGCTATAGTACTTGCCTAAGCATGTCCGTCAGACCCTGGGTTTAATCCCCAGTACCACACAAACTGGTACACCCCTCTCCTGGTATGGAGACAGGAAAATCTGAAGTTTCAAGGTCATCCTTGGTTACACAGTGAGTTCAAGACTGTCCTGGGATACATATGACCATGTCTCAAAAAAATGAGAAAATTGATAGACTTTGGGCCTTTCAGACCCACCTTACCTTAGAATGGACCCAGTGCCCCTCACTGTAGGAAAGCAATTGGCAAAGTCTGGTGCCAGTAAAGGGTAGCTAACTCAGAAGGTGGTTTCTACATTTGTACCAGCACTGTGAATTCAATGACTCCCAGCTCATAGGGCCCCTTCTGATAAAGTGGCAGGATCACAGAGTGGGACCACTCTGATGTGCACAGTGGTGATGTAATAGGACAAGGCCCATTCCCTAGGACAATGTCAGCCTGTGACCTCCAGGTCAGGGCACAGAGCATCTGATAGCCACTCTTTAAATTTTGAGGTAGCATCAAAGACTGTCCATAGCCACCTAAGAAGCTGTGCGTAAGTACCCCTACATCCCAGCCTCACATCCCTGTGAGGCTGTGTTTTCCCACATATTTCACCCAAATAGCAGAGTGTGGTCAGCCAGTGCAGAGTATGGCCAGCTGGTGCAGAAGCATGAGTGGAACCCAGTTACCAATCTCAGAGAGACATTTACAGACCTGAAATCCAGTGTCTCCTTTAATAATTTCACAACTACCAAGTAGTTGAAAAACCTTCACAAGTACACACACAAACACATGTATATGTGCACACACATATGTATAAATGTATGTATACATACACATATACATATATATTGCACAAATATGTGCTGATTAAAATATTATAAACATGATGATTGTTTTTAAATGAGTACATTTCTCACATTTTTTTTTAAATTCATTATGTAGTGGGTAGGAACTCTTCACAAAAGAGCTGAAACCAGTCATGAGTCCCTTACAAAGTCTGAACAAAGCATCCTGGGCCAGTGTGACGTGCCTAAATGTCCCTAGACACATAGGTCATTTCCTATATCTGACCTTTTTTTTTAACCATTTTAAAAAATATTTTAAAAGTATTTTTTATGCCATATGTTTTGATTGTATTCCTTCTTCTTCCACAACTCCGCTTAGGTCTTCCCACCCACTCAGCTTTGATCTTTGATCTCTCTCTCTCTCTCTCTCTCTCTCTCTCTCTCTCTCTCTCTCTCTCAAACAAATAACAAAGAAAATAAAACAAAGTCCAAAGTCCAAAAGACAAAAACTACCAAACCATCACCAAAAATAGCATACATAGAAACACCTGGGGCCCTTTTTGTGTTGGCAGCTACTCCTGGGCTTGGGACCTTTCCTAGCAGGTATCAATTGTAAATAGCTTCCTTTTGGTGGGTGGGAGTTGCTGAGATGAGGTCATTCTACATAGTTCTGGTTGCCTTGGAACTCACTATATAGACCAGACTGGTCTCAGACACACAGAGACCCCCACCTGCCTCTGCCTCCTGAGTGTTGAAATTAAAGATGGGTACTACCATGCCTGGTACAAATAGCTTCTTGATTCTTGGTGGAATCTTGTGTCTACTTTTCCTTCATGCTGGGGTTTTGTCTGATTTAAACAGACTTGTGTGTGCTGCCAGTCTCTGAGTTCATTCATACATGTATCAGTTCTGCTGTATCTGGAAGACAGTGTCTCCTTGGAGTCATCCACCACCCCTGGCTCTTATAATCTTTCTGTCTCTTTTTCATAGATTCCTGAACCCTTAGGGGATTTTAACAAAACATTCCATTTATAACTGAATGCTTTAAAGTTTCTCATTCTCTACACATTGCCCAGTTGAGCATCTATGTGTTAATTACCACCTACTGTAAGAAGCAGTCTCTCTGATGAAGGTTGAGCAATGTTCTTGTCTTTGGGTATAGCAGTATTTCATCAGAAGTCATTTTATTGCTATATTCCTTTATCAGAATAGTTGTTGTAGGTTTTCCCCTAGGATCTATTTACTCTCAGGTTCTTGGTCACGTAGGTAGTGGTAGGTATGAGCTCCTTCTGAAAGAGTGGGCCTTAATGTCAATTTTAAAAAATGGTTGGTTACCTACCATAACATTTGTGCCACTATTGCACCAGTATTCAGACAGATTGCTGTTGGAGGTCAATGGTGTTTGTAGCTGGGTTAAATTAATGACCATTTTCCTCCTCTTGTAGTATGTATAGTACCTTACAGCACTAGTCAGTAGCAGTGAAACTTCTCTTTGGACACTGTTAGATTGTTGCGGCCACACCCCCACCCACAGAGCCTCTGATGCCTGCATCTAGGGCGTGTCTGCATGATTTCCCATTAAGAAGCCCCAACCACGTGGGAGACTTCCTCTCTTTTCTTCTTCTCTGCTCTCTACCCCCCTCTTCCTTTCCCTTTCCCCACCCATTCTTTAACACATCTAATATGGCTGTTAGCAGCCTACTAGCAAGTTCTTCCATGCAAAATACTAACAGACACTAGCTCTATTTTTCCAGGTTTGACGGAATAAGTAAGTGGTATCTTCAGCAACAGGACCTTAGCATCAGGTTGTACAGATAACTAATAGCACTGGCAATAAGCTGTAACATTGGGGTGGCTATGGGACACCTTTGGCCAATGACACAATAAGATGAAACTTATTCCTCAGCTGACGGTTACTTGGTAGCATACAAAGTCTAGTTGGTGCATTGTCTTTCCTTATATGGTATGTCCATTTAAATTCCTTTTATATATTTTAGGAGGCTTCTACTGTAGTAGGTTTCCAAATGGCCTTTCACAAGGTCTTTATTGTCCCTCCTATATACCCTGCTACCCCCTGCCCTATCCTCTCCCTCCCCATTCAGTTCCCCCATTCTAGCTCCCCTTTATAACTCTATACTCTTCTTATCCTTCCTTGGGACAACCCCCCAATTTCCTGCAAGCTACCTAAGTCCTGCAGATATTTTAAATGAAAAAGATTTTGTACAGCAAAGGACACCATCATTCCAGCAATGTAGCATCCTACAGAAAGGGGGAAAAGTTTACCAATTAAACGTCTGACAAAAGGGTTAGTATCTAGAATATGCATAGATCTAAAAACAATAATAAAACTCTGTACATCAAGAACACAAATAAGCCAGTTTTTAAAACAGGGTTTTAATGATAAATATGATATGATAAATATGATAAATATATATGATATGATAAATATGATAAATAAATAAATATGATAAAAATCTTAGGGTTTTATGATAAATATGATGACCGGACACAGCTTGAGGAGGAAAAGGTATGTTTCATCTTATAGTCTTACATCGCAGTCCATCATCAAAGTCAAGGAGGGAACTCAAGCAGGAACTCTCATACTGTGAGGTCTCCACAGCTTGATATATTAACAGTCGTTATCTGTGGAAGTTACTAAAATCCTCCAAATAAAACTCACTTAATGTCGACTATAAGCAGCAAACAGATTGCCACATTCAGGAGAAACCCTGAATTTCCCTTTGCACTGAGCTCATATTTTCCTTTATAACTGAGCAGAATTTTAATCTAAACCAAATGTGGGGTGGCCACTTCTTGGAGAAAGGAATGCAGGTTGCTGTATCAAACACTCTTCATTAAAAAGGCATTTGCCATAAACTTAGCTTAGGAATCTTTTTTTTTTTTCTTACCTCATTAAAACCTTTTTAGGGATGTTAGCTAGCAATAAAGTTAATTTTCATGTTTTAGTTTTCTAGCCAAACATTCCCATAAAACTTAACAGAGGGGAGACTGAACAAGGAAACAGCCTTCAAAATATGGTAGCTTGCCAAGGCGATAGATAGTCTGGGATTAAGTTAATTTTTCGCTTTTTATAACTTGGCGGCTGTGTGAGGATTCTTTGCCAAGCGATTACGAAAATTATCAGCAATTGTGTCTGATTGAAGGAAAGAAGCTAATAATGTTCTGCAAAGGAACAGGAAACAGGAAAAAAAAAAAACCCTGCCGGACTCTCCTGGGAGATTGGCACATAAGAGTATGGCATGGATGGTGCTGGACACTGGGATACGTCCTGAGGTTGACCAAAAACTTTGGGTCAGGTGACAGGACAGTGCACTAGCACCTCCCCTGAACATCTCACAAGTGTTTCTCACTTCAATCCCAGCAGAATGTGGTGATGGTGATGATGCTTCTGCCTGACTAAAGAGGGCCAGTGTGGGAGAGTCGTCTTCCAGCCATCATCCTCAGGCCCTTGCAAGTCTCTACATTTACATAAAACATTCTCCAGGGCATCTTTATGTTTTAAAGTCATCATCTTTTCCTCTTACACACTTGGCTGAAAGAGCACTACCGGGGAACAGTAGCTGCCCCCCTGCCTCACTCTTGGCTCTTCATGAGTTCTCTTTACTGGCCTGTGCCCTTCTCTGTAAATTTTAGGATGTTCTGAGCAGTGGAGAAGGCCTCTGCCAAGGAGGATGTGTGTGCATTATTCTTGAATCCTTTGGGCATCCCCATGGAAGGAAGCAGACGTGAACCCATCTAGGACACACTGTACTCTGCTGACTGTTCCTGATCCTTCATGGTATCTGTGCATAAGTATGAGTCCTGGGCACGATGCCAGAACCTGACATCACAGAGCAAACATGAGGTGCCTGCTGTGTGGAGGGAAAAAAAGCTGAATGTACACACTTGCAGTGCTCAGGTTCACCACCAGGAGGTGCAGACACACTGGGAGTCCATCTCACTCACAGCCTTTCCCCAGATAGTCCTCAACTGAGTCTTTTAGTCAATGCCTTAAACATGTATGTGAAACATGCAGAAACTCCTGAGTGGATAGTGGATATTTCCTTCTTGCATTTTGTTCTTCCTGTGACTTTAACTTTCCTACACTTGATTTGATATAGATTAGGAATAGAATAATTATATCACTGTTCATAAGCTAGGAAGTCGGTCATTTCATCTGCCAGAGGAGCTGTGCTTGCTGTCTTGATCCAGCAGGGGGCAGCATCACACTGTGAGAGAGTGTAGCCATGAGTGTGTGCAAAGGTGTGCAGAACCACACAGGTGGCTGACTGTGTTACCCCAAGCTACTGTCCTCAGAGAAACAAAGTTTTGGAGAAAATACTTTAGTGGTTAACTTTATGTGATTTTACTTTCCTCATCTTAAGAGAAAATGCTACCTTGCTCCTTTTTTTCCTGGGTTTCCACAGTTCTAAAACTAGCCCAGCTTCCTGAGAGGCCAGCCCGTCTCTCCTCATTGTGCCCTGGAGACTGGGGTGTGAGAACACTTCCGATGCTTATGTTCTGGTGGGGAGAGGCAGATGAAGAGCAGGTTGGGATACAAAAGGAAGAAAGTCAACGTTGCTGAGGCAGGCCTCCTTCTTGCTCACCTTCAAAGAAGACCCCTCTGGCACATTCAGGGCACTCGTGATGACAGCATCCTGGGTGGGCAGAGGGACAGTGAAGAAGTGGAAGATGCTGCCCCTCCCAGTCCTGACACTATGCAGGCTGGGAAACAGGAAGCCAGAGGAGCCAGGGTTGGAGCTGGAGTCTGGTGAATGCAGCTTGCTCTGGCCAGTGTTTCACTTATTTTTCTTGGTGATTTATGAAGTCTCTGGGTGTAGTAGGCAGAGGGTAATGTGATCTGGTTCTCTAGGGAACATGGCTGGGGAGGAGGGGCAAACTGTCCTTTCTCTATATGTGTAGACCCTTGGTCTCCACCTCTGGCCACCAAATATGGGCTCTTCTCACACCAAGAGACATCCCAGTTCTCAGGGGTGCCACTGAAGGACAATTCTGGCCCTGTCCTCCAGAACACAGTGTCAGGACCTGAAAATCAAAAGCTCTGCCCCCAAGACTCTGTCCATTTCAGAGGTCATTCACAAATCCTTTTTGTCACTCATGCTTGTTAAAGAGCAGATGTTAATTTGAGGCTCTATCAACCCCACAGACACTTCTTAGACCCCAGGAAGTAGTTGGCTTGCTAGGTCACTAGTATGTTAGAAACTTTTGGGGAGGAGGGGCAGATGGTCAGCTGTGGGGCACAAGAGATGCCACCTCTTTCTTGGGTACAGGCCTTCTCTGGGTTTGGTAACTTCCCTGGGTGCAGTACTTTGCCTGAATACAGTGCTCTCCCAGAGGGAACACCTTCCCTGGTTATAGCCTCCTCCTGAGTTCACTCCTCTGGGGATAGCACATTCCCTGGTGCCTCCAATCCAGAAGCTCTTCTACCCTCTCCTCTCAGAGATGAATGTTCCTGATTCTGATCATATAGCTGTCTCCTTAGGCACTAGTCCCTCATTCCTGCATCCTTCAGACTGTCCAAGAATAGTGAGCAGCTCCCTATGATGGACAAAGGCGGCCTGTCTCCCATTATCAATCATTAGGAAATTCCAAGGTTTTAGGGGCTATGCCAAGTATAGGAACCAAGACCCAAGCATGTGTGCTGTGTGTATTGCAGCATCACAGGCTTCTGAAGTCTTAGCATGGCTACTCTCGGGGCCTTCAGATGATCAGGGACCAGCTGAAGGTATGCTGCATCTGCCAGAGCTTAGTGGGTGCTTGTTGAAAGGCCCCAAACATCTCACAGAAGGTCAGGGAGGAGTGGAGGCCATGCTCCCCTGCCTTTGGAAGTGGCCAGACTCTGCAGACAGATTGAAACTGGCCCATCGCTGTGAGAGGACCAGCCCATCAAAAGGGGCTGATGTACCCTCCCTAGGTGTATGCTTTCCTTGTCATGGTAAAAATAGGGGTACCTGGATGGCCTTCACTATGTGGACAGTACTGCTATGTTCATGTTCTGTGCTGGGGCCTGTCTTTACAGGGTGAGGATTGGCCCCAGTCCCTTGAAGATGACATGTGCATCTGCCTAAAGGTCCTAAGGGTTCTACCCCTAGCGTGATTTAGCTTTTGGTTGCATCAAGGTTCACAGAGGCCGTGCTGATTAACTGGCGTGTCCATGTTTTCTCTCTCTCAGCTTTATGAACAAGAGGGCAGTGTCCACAAGCCCATACCTGGGGAGCATCTCCAATGGCTACGCCCACCCCAGTGGGACAGCACTACACTACGATGATGTCCCCTGTGTCAACGGCTCGGTGAGTGTCCTTCGAGAGCTAATAGTCAGTTTTATTAGAAGACAAATTGCTAGTTGGTTTTGTCCTGGAGTGCCTGGTTTTCCATCCCAGTGAACTGAGATTGAGAATTATACCACTTCTCCCCCAAAGCCTGCTCTCTGACAGGAACAGCAGTAGTAGACAGTTCATCAACTCCTGTTACCACCATTGACTACATCTCATGACCCAAGAGTGGCTTATGTTAGAATAAGTATAATAGAACTAAAAAAATGTTCAGTCTTACAACCTGCATTAGACAGACACAACAGAGTGTAAGGTACCCTGCCCAGTACAGCAGCTGCTGCCATGGGCCACCAGACAGAAACAGTACCATGGAGTGGCTGCCTTGTAGCACACTTGGATGGCTCCTGGCATGGCTGATGTGGAGCATTCACATGTGAATGTGGGGATGTTTTGTGGTGTGTCCATGCATCTTTAATTTTTCTTTTTTTCTATTTTGTCCCATGTTTCCATCATTGGCAGAACCCTGCTAGGTCTCTATTGTTTGGCTGATGGCTGTGCACCATGTACCTTTGGTGACCAGGCCTGTGCCTGCCTATGCAGTGAGCAGGTGTGAAAGAGCATGTGTGGGAAGCCTGTGCTGAGAGGAGCCAATGTTAAGAGTTTCTCCATCTTGTTTTAGACCGTGTCCTTGCTCTTCCCATTTTTCTTCTGTCCCCAATATTCCAATGGCAGGAGCCAGGTTTCTTCATGCACTGGAAGACCTCCTGGTGCCCTCTGTCCTTTACAGCACTGTGAACAGGTCTGTGCTTACTCTAGGGGCCATGCCTGGTGAGTGCTGTGCACAGGGCTCTCAGCCCAGCCTGTACGTCATTGTGGTCCCCAGCCCCTCACCCTGATTCTTACTTTTACACCATTTTCAAGGTGGGGCCTGGCTTCTGTGGCCTCCGTGTATCTATGCAGTCTCGGGATTATTGTGTGAGCCTTGCTTCTGTACTCCAGAACCTAGGCTCCTCTCAAGGGTGAGCTGCCCCTCAGTGGCTTTCTGCAGCCCTTCCAGACAAGGCCTTCTCACACCCCCACACCATATACACAGAAGTAGGAGGTGAGCAAGGTGTTTCAGGGACTCGATGAGTCATACCATGCTCATATGTCTCAGTCACCTTGGCAGTTCAGATGCCATGCTGTCTCAGGTACCTGCAGTGTTTCTTCCCAGGTTCACCCATAATTCCATTTGTGTTTGGCTCTGTGCTAAAGAATCTTTCCTACATGCATATGTTGGTCCTTAGGAGCTGAGACATGATGCCCTGTGTGCACATGTCCTGTCCTTTTGTTTCCTCATGGCTTCCTGCTCAGGCTTCCTCAGCCTGTTTCCTGTGTGCAGGCATTTGTTACCACATGACTGCATCTTGGAGGCTTCATGTCCAGGTTTTCATAAAGTCTGCACTTTAAGACCAAATGCTCAGAGTGTCAGTACTATTTCCCCTATAAAAATTCAGTTCATTCTGCACTCTCTTTGATTCTTTGAGAAGAAAGGGCTCTGCACACACTTATTTTTATTCTAGAAACTTCTATGGGATTTCGCCACTGTTTGCTAAATAGTCCACTTGACTTGATCCTTGCTATTTTAAGAGAATGAGAGTCAAGTACAGATCATTGCATATCTGCGTAGCTGTCACCGAAATGCTCCATCCTGGTTTTTCTACGTTGTTTTAGGTTGTTCGCTTGTCCCCAGCATCACAAAAATAGACACTGATGTGGCTGCAGAAGAGGACACCCCCACCCTGGGATTTTAGGCCTTTCCTATTTTTATAACAAAGGGCTGTAATTATAGTCTGGCAGGAAGGCGCACTGCAGGGAGAACATAAAAAGCAGGCTGAAATGGGCAGAATATATGAATTAATATTTCCTTTTAGAATGCAGAGCAATTTACAAAGACCTTTAAAACCTAAAGGGATCTGGCAGCGGTTAAGAGTTTGGGGTTTCTTTATGCTTTGCTGCCAGGGCTCTGGAGTCTCTGTGTCCTGAGAAGTGGCTTTGAACTGTTAACTCTGTTCAGGTCGTCTGCTAGCGTAATGTCTCTGCTCCACCGGAGTCTGAAGCACCCTGCATTCCGTGATTACTCGACTTTTGTCGTCAGCAGACTTTTTGGCAGTGGCAATCTCTCCAGATGCTCAAGTGTGGAACTTAGATTATATTGACCTTGATGGTGAACTTGTTGGCCTCAAGGCAACATGGGTGAACTCAGGCTGTTCTTTGATTTCACTCATGTCCCTCCATCGGAGTCTGACGCTCTGAGAACACTATGTGTGACTGTGAGCTCAACTCTGCCTCTGTGTGAGCTGCCTTTGGCTCAGTTTCCCTGCTTGCCAACAGACTCTGTGATCCATAAACAAGTGTGTCCAGAGCACAGTAGGTGCCACGGCCCTTGATCATGATCTCACGTGCCTTCCTGTGCAGTGAAGAGCTCCAGGCTCTGCCCTGCTCCCCTGACCTCACTTCCTGTACATGAAGGAACTTCCAAACTCCAGGTCTCTAGAGCTAGCAATGCCAGCTCAGTACTTTTCATTTTGAAAAACAGAACAAACCCATCATAAGCCAATGGCTCTGGGAACAATTTAAAGACAGAGAAACCTTTCTCGTGACTCCAAAGGCAAAGGGCCCTTATGAAGCAACTCACAGCTGTGGCAGCTGTGCCTGCCGTATGTGTGTATGAGTGACTGGTCATGCAGAGCTTTGGGGGGCTGCTAACATCTCACTTTGCTGATCTTTTCTGTCTTGTCTGGCCACTAACGAACAGGCTGTGTGTGTTGCAGTGGGCCATGGATGGCGGCTTTCCTGGCTGTGGGAGCAGAGGCCAGGCAGAAGAGGTGCTTTATGATAACGCGGGCCTCTACGATAACTTGCCATCACCGACAATCTTTGCTCGCTCCTCTCCTGCTGACCGAAGGGCATCTCGGCCACCTGCTGACAGGCTGCCCTCTAACCACTACAAATCCCCCACCTCCTGCAGCCCACCCTGCTCCCCACCTGTCACTAACACCTCTTCTCTGGGGAGGGCGTCTCTCGGGCTGCACTCCCAGGTACAGATTGTGTTCCCAAACTCCCTGACATCACCAGTGGACCTACAGGGACTGTGTACTCACCTCCTCTTACACACCAAAGTGGCACAGTCTTCAGCCATAGCCTAATTCAGTTAACCACTGAGGGATGAGAGATGTTGTGACCAGCTCCCAGCTTGTATGGTTCCCCACACCCCGCTCCAGTGCTCTTTGGGAATTATGCCAAAGATTATGAAAAGAGGCAGTGCAACTTTCCAAAAGACTTTGGAATGGCGGGTTTCTATGTCATATTTTACCTGTGTATAAGTGAGCAAGGGTTGCCCCTGAGGAGTGGTTAGTTCCTGTCTGTAAACATGGCCAGCACCATTCTGAGAGTCAGTGTGTTGTCTGGGAGGATATGGCATGTGCTCTGAACCTGTGTGACAGGCAGGCTTTGATTCTGGGTGGCAGAATCACTCTTGTTAGCCCACTCTCTGTGACATGCATCAACATTTCAGAGCAGACACTAACTGCCTTCATGAATTTTTCACCTAAGCATTTTGTATGCTCAACCTGGAGTCCTGGGTGTCCCATTTAAGAACACTCTGAGAACGTAAATCAAGAGGCCAGGCTCTCTACATTCTGGTCCATTCTTTGGGTAGTTTTGGGAGAATAACAGACACACGCAAGGTCTAGGCTTCTGGGTAGTGGTGACTCACTGCTGCACCTCCTGACATTGCATCATCAGAACCAACACAGAAGGCTTGCTGTGTTCACATGCCATCCCTCGAGTGTCTGACTCCAGGGGACTGAGGGGTGTGGAGGAGTGTAAACACCATTGGCCTCTTCCAGTGTGACGAGGATCCCCGCCCAGACCCAGCCAGTGTGTCCTACCTATGTATCTATCTGTTTGCTGGGGTCATAATTGTCTTTGGTTACCTTAGGGAATCTGCCACTTGTACCTTCGGATGGTCCCTCACTAGTCAGGAATCACACGATCCGTGGTGTGGCACTAACACTGTTCCTCAGCCAGGTTTCTGTTTCAAGCAGAAAGTAGTCCCGGCTGAGTTCCAGTGCCTTTATCTGTCACCGCCCCATGTGGCCATTCTTCTGGGAGCTTGGTGGTGGTGAGGCTGCACACTGAGGCCTTCTGTGGGACAGGCCAATGTCTCACATTTTTAAATGAACAAACAAGAGTTTCAGGGAGTTTGGATGGGCTGGCTCAGGGGCCCCTAAATGACATGCCAGAATCACAGCCAGATCTGTATGCAGTCCTGCAGTGTGCCTGCAATGGAAGGAGAGGCAGGCGGTGGGAGATGGGGACAATGACAGGGCCTGGGGTCAAGTTTCTTCTATATGAAGCTCACTGCCAGGCAGGCAGTTGCACCTGCCAGATATGAAGCTGTAGCTTGCAGAGTGAGCAGGGGACTGTTGAATTGTTTAAAGCCTGTAACTGGTCAAGGCTTGCTCTGTATAGGTTTATACAATTTCTACTTATGTGTCTTGCATCCTTCCTCAGACCCATCAGTGATCTGAAAGGAAGTTATGTATCCCATTTTGTATCACTCAGTTAAGGGCAAGAACCTTTCTGTAGAGCCAGGCTCATCCCCGTGAAGCAGCCAAGCTGCTGTAGAAAAACGACTTATCTCTAGAAGCACAGGTTCACAGGCTCTTGGGCGCTGTTGCTGCATACCTGTGCAAAGTCACTCACAGCTACTTTTTATCAGCACTTGAGACCTCATCGGAAACACAGCATCCTTCCCATTGCAGACTTCCTGATACTCCGGGGTGCCCTGCCTTTAGTGCCAGAAGCTCCCAGGTGTTACAGGGATATCACAGAAGCCCAGTGGCTGGAAACTGAGTTGGTTTCCTTTGCTTTCTGCCTATGCTAATAGGTTGTACTAAAGAGTGAAATTCTAGAAGAAATAACTTTAGGTAAAAGGATGTTTTTGTTTGATTATTTTTAATTTTCTCTGTGCATTTCAACAGTTGAAGAGCAAAAAACCTCCAATAGCATCTAATGGGGTTCCTGGAAAGGGGAAGGTTCCAAGCAGCCAGCAGAAAAAGGTGGATTCTGCAGGTGGCGTGAAACGGACAGCATCAAGTGAGTTTCCCTCTGGCTTCTTGCTTTCTGCTTTGGTACAGTTTGTAAGCTTGAGGCTGGCTGAGCCACTCCTGAAACATGATGCTGCGCTTGGGGGTGTGTTGGGAGATGGGGGTACTGTTCATCCTTGCCTCCCCCTCCACAAGCCAGGATCTTTAACCCAGCCTCTGTGACTGTTGCTTGGCTTCTTGGTATGGCATTCAACCATGAGGCACTGGTGCTTTGGTGTCCCTAGAACACCACTGACAAGTCACACAGTCAGGTATGCAGATGGCTGACCCCTGAGATTGATGCAGTTGACAGGGTGCTGTTGGGCACTGAAAACAAAGCCCCTGGATGCTCATGTGCTCAGGAGGCCTCACTGCCTTCCTCCTGGAAGACAGCTGTCCCAGTCAGCAGCCTGTGCCTCCACCCCTGCTGACTCCAACAGCTGTGTTGCAGGGTAGGTGCTATGCACACCATTATGCAAATGAGGGAAGTACCCCAGGTAGAAAAGGACAGCCAGAGATCTCACAGCAGGCCAACTACTGAGCTAGAACATGGACCAGGCCTGCAGACTTCAGAGCCAACTGTATAAACCAAACAGAGGAGGAAGACACAGCCTGCCCAGGAGTGTAGCAGTTCTCCTTCATCTGTGCTAATCTTGGATGTGCTGGCTTCTTGAATTTGTATTCGTCCTGTTCTGGTCGCTTTGGGTGGTCATCCACTCAGCCAGCCAGCCAGTGAGATGGATTCATTCGGGACAATCCACTTATTGCCGGGATATAGTGAGAAGATCACACCAGCTTTAAAAATCAGGCCTAGCCACTGCAAGGGGCTCTGCTGGTCCTGGAACTCCTCCATCAGTCTGAGCTAAGCAGGGAAGTGTTTGTGCCAAATCATGACAAGCCATTGTCACTTGGGATTCCTACCTGAGCATTCCAGTCTGTAGTCATGTAGTTGGTAGGCCAGCCTCCAAGATAGTGTAGATATGGCTAGCTCCCTTCACTTGGGGTCCTCCATGTCTACCTGGTGCAGGAGAGAAAAGGCCCCAGCCCTGCACCTGCTGGAATCTGCTTTAGAGTCAGAATGTACAAGTGCACAGAAGGCTATCTCCTTCATAGTCAAAGTGAAGCCTTGGGACTTCAAACTTGGCTGCTTCAGCCCCAGGGAACCTTGACGTTCTTGACAGAAGCTCGTCTATGTCTCTGCTTTCAAACCTGCATTTCAAATAGGCAGGTCAGCAGCCTGTCAGACTGCCTCCTCATTGTCACTGACTTCTCTTGGCTCTCTCTCTGTAATTTCATTTCCTGATGCCTTGGGTGTGTTTGCACACTTGTTCTTAGTGTTGTTCATTCAGGGAGGTGCAGGAGCCAGAGGGATGAGTCGACCTAAAATGCCTTGTTAAGCAAGATCTGAATCCCATGAGGGCCTCTTCAGCCAGGCATTTCTCATGGCTCTCTGCTCCTTTATTTTATGGATGATTTATCCCAATATCTGGTGGGACCTTCTGTAGGGAATATGTTATTAACTTTGGTGACATCTAATGGAAACAAAAGAGAAAAATAATCGCATCCTGTGCTTTTGCAGAGTTCAGCCAATTGCATTATGGTTGTATAGAGTTTATTGCATGGGGACCAAATGGTGGGGAAATTTATGAGCTGTTGTCTGAAGGTTTGTTGGGGGACATATTGGTGTAGATGGTGGAGTTTGTGCAGTTTGGCATGGAGTTTTCTGTAAGTGCCTAGGTTTCATGAGACGGGGTAGTGGTTATCCTTGGCCTGTAGATCTGGCAATGCCAGTCTATAGGGGTCTTTTTGGTGAGAGAGATGCTGACTGGACATGGGAAATGCACAAATCCCCATGAATATGGCACATTATGGAAGAAGAGTTGGTAGAGCCAGCTCAGGGTGGGTCCTTCATGAGCAAGCCTCTGATGAGCCAGTCATTTCTGGTCGTCATGGGGCTGCCTTTGAATGTCTTCTCCATCCCTGGCGTTTTAACACACAGTTATCTGTGTTGGGGACATGCATCTACTTTTACAGACTCACACAACAGCCCTGTCCTTTCACGGTTTCTGCTCTGGAACAGACTGACATGTAGGTGGGTGGTGACAGGAGCAGCTGGGGTGCAGCCGCCCTTGGAGCTGGCAAGTGATGCCGGGATGGAAGCCTCACAGCGAGCCTGGCCAGTTATGTTAGGCTCTCCTGCCGCTCAGCATCCTTTCCGGGGAGACTTTTCCTAAGTTCCTATATGGCTGCTTTAAGTTCCTGCCATGACTTCTCCACAACAACACACTGTAGACCAGACTGAGAAGACCGTGGGGCTGGACTTCAACACTGTGTGGACTGCTATGTGCTGGTGGCCAGGAGGCTGGGCTTCCCCCAGAAGCTTTCACTTAGTTACCCATTCATTGTTCATTCATTCTTTAAATGTGATAGCTATTTATAGAGTACTCATTTGGAGAGTTACTTTAAGTGCTTTGTAAATATTAATTGACTTCTTACAGCTGCCTATGAATGGCCTGCTCTTACCCCACTTCACAGGAGGAGAAACCAGGACACAGATTTGTACCAGGTCACAGGGCTCCAAGACTGTCCTTAAGTAAGAGGTCTCCCAGCACCGTATGCTGCCCTTCTGTCTTTTCACTCAGCAGAGAAGCCCTCCCTATCTGCTTCTTCCAGGCTAGACCCTCAGGCCAAGGAGACATCTTTCCTCCAGCCAGAGCAAGGCATTCTTGTAAGAACAGATGTGGGAGTGAGAGAGGCCATGCACATAGAGAGGACTGCATAAACTTCTATTTTACTTTCTGTGTGGATTTTGCCTACATTCGTATCTGTGCACCCTGTGAATGCCTGGGGAGCAAGGCAGGAGGAAGAGGGTCTAGAGCATCCTAGAACTGGAGTTACAGCTGACTGTGAGCTGCCATGTGGATGCTGAGACTGAATTCCTTTTCTCTAGAAGAGCAGCCGGTGCTCTTAACCCCTGAGCCGCCTCCATTGAGGTTGTTTCTGACAGTAACAGATCCTCTGTTCACGTTTTGCTTCTTTGCTGTAACAAATACCCGACAAAGGCAGCGTTTATTTGGCTCACAGTTACAGGTTACAGTGTGTCGTTGTGGAGAAGTCAAGACAGGCACTTCCAGCAGCCAGTCACTTCCCGTCACAGTCAAGCACAGAGAGAGTAAATGCACGATTACCTGCCTGACGACTAGTGTGCAGCCAGCTTTATCCTACACATTCTAGGCCCAGCTCATGATATGGTGCCATCCTCATCGAGAGTGTATCTCTCCACCTCAGTTAATGTAGATCCTCCCTCACAGGCATGGCCATAGACCCAGCTGATCCAGATAATACCTCATTAAGATGGTTTTTCCAGATGACTCCAGATTGTATTGGGTTGACAGTTAAAGCTGTTCAGGTCACTGCCTGTCCAGGATGCAGAATCTTCTCTCTGAGCCTAATTGACAGTTACTAGGAAACTGAGGGGAGGCGCCCTGAAGGGATGGGATTCCCCAGTATTCATTTCCATTTGTAAATGGGCAGATCCAGGTATTAGAGGTTTTGAGGCAAGTAGATTCCTGCCCCAAGCCTCCCTTTCCCCTCAGGGCAGGCAGGAGCAGCTCTGTGGTACTCTGAAGAGGCACTGAGCCTTGGGCCTTGGCAGCCTGGCCCCTCCAGTTGCACTAACTGTTGGTGTTCTTTATTCAGATGCTGACCAGTACAAATATGGTAAGAACCGGGTGGAAGCGGACGCCAAGCTGCTACAGTCCAAAGAGGAGGAGCTGCTGAAGAGGAAAGAGGCCTTGAGGAACAGGCTAGCCCAGCTTCGGAAAGAGAGGAAGGACCTGAGAGCTGCCATTGAAGTGAACGCAGGTGGGGGTTGGCTCTGATGGCCTGTGCTCCAGGAGCTCTAGAGTTAGCCATAGCCTCCTGTGGCGCTGGCCTTGTGAGGAGCCCAGTGCAGCACAGGGTTGGCTGAGCAGTGCACCATAGTCAGGGGCTGTGACCTGACCCCGGTGGCACCGTGAGACTCCAACAATTTCAGCCTCAGCTGCTGAGAACCAAGAAGGGTGGCAGGTTTTGTTCCTTGTCTGAGGTGACTCGGTGGGGCTTCTGTGGAGGAAGGCAGCCACTGGGGCTGAGAAGTTTTCACAGGGCTCTGCCTAAGAAGAAGCCGCTCTTTATTAGAAAGGACTGGGGAGAGCAAGGCTGCACCTGGGCTTGGGGATCAGGGGGAAAGACTATGGTAGTGACCCTGAAAGAGGGCAGTGAGCAAGGAACAGCTAGCTGTCAGGGTAGTGATGCCTGGTACCCAGGCCCAGGCTGTGCCTTCCTCCTGCCAGACCCCCCAATCTGGGATGGAAACTACCATCTCCCTCTGTCTGATCCTGGTTAGCACCCACAGGACACCGCTGACTTTTAGACTTAGTTTCTGCCAGCTGAGAAGAGGCGATGAGCAGCAAAAGGGAAGCCCAGACAGTTTCAGTGCAGGCGGAGGCTGGTGCATATGCCCATCAGAGTTAACCAGAACTGAACTCTGTCCAAATTATGGCTGTTCAGGGAAGTAATTTCGGGAGCAGAAAACAGGAAGGGAGGTACAGATCGGTTCACTAGGATAGTCTGTGGGAGCAGGTTGGGCAGGGTGTCAATTAGGCCTCCTGAGAGAGATGGAAAGCTGAGTCTATGACAGGGATCGAGCATGGCTCATTTGACCAGCTTCTCTACCTGCCTGTGTCAAGGCACAGGACAGAGATGTGGGAAGGCTACAGAACTGTGCCGCAGAGGCCAGGCTCCCTGTGTCTGCTCTTCTCTGTCCATGTCTATACATTTCCTGCCCATGTTGGTCATCACACTAAATTTCAAATAAATAAGTTAACTGGCAAGCCCTGGAGAAATACATGCGGAGTCTTACAGAGAGACATGGACCTTTTTTTTTTTTTTTTTTTTTAAACCCACAAAAGCATATACAATAGCCCATATGTAACTGGTGGAATTTGAGACCTCCTTAGTCAGCTTCCCAGTCAGGGGCCCTTTTGGATTTCATATACTTTAAGGGAGTGTCATGAAGCTCCCCAGGCTTGTGAGTGGAATCAGGCTTTGGGCAAGACCTCTCAGAACTCGGCTATGTCAGCCCCTCTCTGAGGTGATCATGTGCCCCTGGGATTTTAGGCAGGAAGCCCCAGGTGGCCCTGGAAGACAAGCTGAAGAGACTGGAAGAAGAATGCAAGCAGCGAGAGGCAGAACGGGTCAGCCTGGAGCTGGAGTTGACTGAGGTCAAGGAGAGCCTGAAGAAGGCCTTGGCAGGCGGTGTCACCCTAGGACTGGCCATTGAACCCAAATCAGGGACATCAAGCCCACAGGTAAGTGTCTTGAAGACACAGCACAGGGAAGTGCCCCATGGTCTCTCTGCAGCCCGCTCACTACCATGGGTTACTGATATCAGATTAATGTTCCCACCATGCCGGTGTGTGGAGACATCGACCTCTCTTATGTGCACCAAAGGGTTTAAAGGTCAGTGCTGACTCCATGTCTCTGTGCGTGGTCAGATCTGACTTGATGCCAGCTTGCTAGGCAGGAACTCACTCCCATGAGCACTCTGTGACAATGCTACCATGTCCCTGGAAGCTGTGGAGACAGTAACACAGTCTATGATGTCCCTAACTCTGGCATGAGGGGTCACTTGTCAACTCTGAGCTCTTACCTTTAGTCATGGCTTCTCATCCTCACCTGATTCAGCCACTGAGACTTGCTGTTGTCCCCAACTGTCCCCTGGGCATGGCCTTTGGAGGCTCAGGACTGGGTGGCCATGCTCTGCTGCTTCTCATGTCTCCTGAGGGTCCTCTCTGTGCACTGTGGTTCTCATCACCTCCAGGCTCTGGTGGCAGCATTCTACATGATTATAACCAGACCACTTCCTCAGAAGAGTAATTTGTTAGACAGGTGCTTCTGTTGCAGATTTCCTGGCCACCCCCAGAGATACCCGCTTTGCACCAGCAGCCACACCCAGCCAGTGTTATGCTGCCTTTGAAGATATCTAAAGAAAGATCTAAGTTATTGAACATTAATCTGGGAGTAACCAACCAGGAGCCCTCACAGGAAGGAGTTCTGGGCCAATATCCTGTGTGGTTTCTGTGCTCTGTATTATGTGATGATAAGATAGTCTCTACAGTGGTATGCTTTTCCAAAAGATGCAGTCCTATGTGAGAGTCAGCAAGCCAAAGTCAGGCCCAAGATAGCTTAAGAGATAAATTTTGTCATTTTAAGCTTTCCAGAAAATGTTCTCCAACATGTGCACAGTGAGAGTGGACACAGAGCCTTAGTGCTATGGGGGCCATTCATTGATTGTCCCTGGACCCTAAGCTAATGCTGTTTGATGCTGGCAGGTCTATGCAGGCCTGAGCCTTCCAGTAGCAGGCAACTCCAGGAAATATTTGCACACTTAGGAACCATCACGTGGATGGATGGACAGGTGAGAGGTAGTGAGGGTAGGAATGTGGGCCCAAAATCCCACCTCTTACTCTTAGCTTTTCTTTCTTAAATACATTGTCTAAAGATGCTCAGGCACTGGCTGTCATGGTCTTTCCTAATTTTGCCCATTTTCAAATCAATTTCTTCTTTACCAAACTGTTTCTTCCTGAGACATGCCAGTGGCTGAGAACTATTCCTCACACAGGGCTCTCCTCTCATTAACAGTCTCCTGTGTTTCGGCATCGGACTCTGGAAAATTCTCCCATCTCCAGCTGTGATACAAGTGATGCTGAGGGGCCCCTGCCTGTGAACAGTGCAGCCGTCCTGAAGAAGAATCAGCCATCTTCAGGAAGTTCCCCTTGCCGTGGGCATGTGCTGCAGAAGGCCAAGGTGAGTCTCCTGGCAGAGCTGAGTACCTGAGTTCAAAGTGGAACCCACTGCACTTGGCACACGGCTTCTTCCAGCCTCCCCCTCCCCACTTCAGGACTGAGGTTCAAAGACAACCACCAAACCGGAACTCTTAGGGTTTCTAGACTCTGTTATTCGGCTTGTCCTCATTTGGGTAGCACAGACTGGTCTGAGTGACCTCAACACCTTTTCTAGCGCTTACATGCTGTGAGTCTCTAAAGAAGAAAGAAAAAAGCCAGAGATGCATTTTTTTTTTTTTTTTACAGACTTCCCCAGTACCCTGGCCATCAGCCCAGGTTCCTTCTTTCATGTAGTCAGGGAGAGGAGCCTCCAACAACCTGTTCCATTCTTAAATTCTAGGGATTCTCAGAGCATAATTTTCAGATGACCAGAGCCAGCACCTCTCATTTGTGGTGATGGAAGCAGCTGCAGGTTGAACTGAGCTGATCTGGGACAGGACATGAGTCCAGATGGTATCCCTCTTTTCTGACAATCAAGGGGGTCAAGCATGCACTTTGCACTGTCTCAAGGCCTCATAGTGCTGGCATTGATGTCATTCAGCAGCCCAAACCCCTTTCTGAGGAGCTGGAAGCATATTTCTTTTAGCAGGACATATTGCATGTGGGGCAAGGGCTGTGCTATGTTCTTAGGGTGTCATGGGATGGTGGTTGCCCAGCCTCTCACTGTGGATGCTTCCCCAGAAAGCATGTTTTCTAGAAGGCTCCATGGGGTGGTTGGGGAAAAAGGTTACCCAAGCTGGCATTCCAGTGGCTTCCCTGAACATCCCTCAGGCCTTAGTCTATAGCTAGCTTCTCCTTTGCAGGATGACTTTGCCTGAGACATGTTCAAATGAAGCCATGTGATCTTCCTCCCAGTTTCTTTACCATCAGAGAAGACTTGGGGGGAGGGGAGGAGCCAGGCTGTGAAAAAGGATCTCTTGGTTCAGGCTTTTCAGCTTTGTCTCCTTCTGATGAAGAGCATGAAGCCTGTGGCTGCCAGCATGAGGCACAGCCACCTCCAGACAGCTCCCATACAGCACAGAGGGAGGTAGCTGCTTCTGGTCTCAGTTGCGGCCAGCACACAGATAAGAGGTGTGATAGGCTCCTGTCATTGCAACTGGCCTCTGCGTCAGCCTCAGGTGTGGACTTGAGCAGGATGGCCCTAGTGGCAGAGGGGCCCAACTGGACATGAGGCTTGGTTGGGGACATACTAACGAGATTGAAGTCTCTTGACTTTTTTAGAATCAAAAATTTAAGTGTAATTAGTGGCTGATGGCGCAGCACTGGCAGAAATAAGAACCTTAATGAAGCTGTTGGTGGAAACAGAAACACATAGAAAGGGGATGGAGGGTACAGGATGAGGCCACAGGCTTAGATCCCCCATTTCAGCCTCCCCAGGCCCTTCCATGGTAACTGAGAATAGGTGTTGAGGACCATGTTTGAGAGCCACATTCAGGGCCTGCTACTATCCCTGACAGCTCTTTGTTCACCCACCCATCACCCATCTGTCACACTTTCTTATGGTAAAATAAGCAAAGCCAGCTGGACCTGTTGGCCATTTCCAAGTATGTCTCATTGGCATCTACCTCCAGAACTTCATCTTCCTAGACTCTGTCCCTGAAACACCAACAGCACCCTCTTCCCTTGTCCTTGGTGCCCACCATGATGTTTTTTTGTCTCTATGAACTTGGCTGTCTTGGACTAAACAGACTCAGGTTCTACGTGGCCCTTACTCACATGATATCCTGGAGATTCATGATGTACCAGGGGTCAGCCTGATGAGTGTCTCATGTCTGAAGGCCACTTTTATCTACTTGCCCCTGTGGGGTATTTGGGTTGTGGTTGTCTCTGACTGGCTACATGGAGGAGGATGTGTCTGATAATTCTTTTGTCCAGAGGGAGTCTTCATTCTGTTGTCTGTGGCTCAGCCCCCACACTGTGTAGGCCCATGGTGGCTCACAGAATGGTCAAACTGCCTGTATTCACACACCTCTCTTCTCCTCCAGGAATGGGAGTTGAAGAACGGGACATAGAGGGAAGCCAGCCACACCCAGACAGAGACTGCGTATTGCCACCAGCCTCAAGTGTGACATGTGTGCCTCCCAAAGTGGCCTGAGCATGACTTCAGAAGTTTGGACTGAATCTGATGCTGACCCTTGGCCAGCTTGCGTGCACGCTCTCTACTGTATGATGGTGCCCTTTAGGAACGTTTACTTTAAGACTTTGGTGTCCAAATTTCCTCGTTAAAAAGCAGAAACAAAAGGGGTTGACAAGTTGTTTTGCAGCACCCTCTGGCAGATGAGGCAGTCATGGATCTGAGGACAGCTCAACCTCAGCTTTGCAGCCCATGGACCATGTGCCCCTGTAAGCTGGATTGGCCCACGCCTTCCCCATGAGCGGTCAGAGCTGCATCCATCACCCTTTTTGCCAGAGAGTCCTGCTCCACAGCAGCGTGAACTCCTTGTGTTTCTGTAGTGCAAACCCCCTCCCCCGGCCTGTCCCCTTGTCACTGGAGGTGAAGCCATGAGGAATAGTGCTGTGAAGCAAATTTTAAGGTTTGGTTTTGGGGTTTGGATAGACACTTTGTCACCAGGATGGAAAAATTGTCATTCTATTTGTTTGTTTTCTTTTTAAAGAAAATGTCCCTTTTTATCGTGTGCTCCGATTAGATTTTAGGAACTTTTCAGAGACCCTGTTTCCCATGTTATGATGTATTTTGGGAGGCAGCACAAAGTTATCTGTCCTTGGCTATCAGTTGCCCCTTCCCTTGACCTGAGAGAATCCCCACCCAGGAAGGAGCTCCTCAGCCCAGGAGGCACACTGGCCACCATCTGCCTGTGCATTGTTGGAAACAGGACAGGCTCGGGAACCTACAATCAAACCTGGACCATCTTGGAATAGAGATGAACCCTTCCAGAGCCCCGCCCTCCAGTTTATAGTTGAAGCATGGATCACAGGTGCACTCCCGTGCCAAGGTTCTGATGCTGTGGGCCTCCTCTGCTCCCCTGCCTGCCTCTGTGTTCTGTTTGTTGTTGGATAGTTCAGATGCTCGATATGTGCAGTCTATAGCTCGTGGGTGGGACTAACCTTTATCCTAGGGGTCTGAGAGTCAAACTGGCTTTTTGGGCTTCCAGGGTACTGCCCAGACCTTCTCACCACAGGGAGTTGCAGACAGTGAGGGAGAGTTAGCCATCTCTGCAGACTAGTTCAAGGCCAATTATACACAGGTTTGTTTCCTAGGCTGAGAACCTAGTGATGCTATGCCAGAGGTGAGCCTTCCCACCACAGCCCAGAATGTCCTTAGCACACACAGGAAAGTTTCCAGGATTCTCTGTATAGGTGCTTTGGGGCCTGCTCCCTGGGCAGGCTTCACAGTTAGGGTCCACGGTCTGTGCTTCAGCCCTGCCGCAGCTGTCCTGGGGTCACCAGAAGATAGGAACATCCTGGCAGACATCTGAAGCTGCTCAGCTGGAGACCCCCTCAAACTAGACCAGTATAGACCTTCTCGCCAGCTCTCTGATGGTGCTTCACTCTAGTGCCTTCCTCCACAGGGCAGTTAGGATTCTTCAGACCAGCATCTGTGTGGCCTCATCTCTGCAGGAAACTGTGTAGAAGGACGAGGAGGAGGGATATAGCCTGAACACAGGGCAGCAAAGGGGGAGCCTCGTGGGTCAGCACAGAGAGCTGTGACCATCTTGTGTCATGTGACATTAGTGCCCTGAAAGGAAAGAGAGTTTGACCTGCTATACACTTCTGCTGCCTGGGGTCTCAGAGCAGTGCTTTTGGCCACTCGGATGGCAGCCTGCTTTGCCAGGAAAGCTGTGCCAGGCTTTGATTGTTACCAAAACGTGGAGAACATGCCCACCTTAACAACCACTCTGGCCAGCGTAGAGGGGAGTCTATAATGGAGCAGGGATATTAGTGGAGCACTGTATTGAGCATAAGCCTCACATTAGTTCATCCTGATAAAGACACATCAGGCTCCAGGCTCCTGGTGTTCAGATCTTGTGCTAAGAGACCTAGGCTTATAATTCACTCAGCCCTGGTGAATCCTTAAGTTCCACACAGCCATATAAAGTAGGTTACAGGGAAGGCATGGCTCCTGACACAGGGTTCCACTGTCCTGTGCTCCCCTTAATGTTCTTAGATTTGGTCAGAAAGCTAGTTTAAAGCATTTGCTTCAAAATAAGTTATTTATTTGTATATGTTCAATAAATATAGTTTTAATTTATATGTGTACATATTGGACACCCATGAGACATCCTGTCAGGATTCTCACAGTGTTCTCATTCTGTGACCCTCCCGAAGCCACAGGCATGACCCTTGCCATCAATGGCACAAGTTTGCAATGTGTGGAATCAGTTGGACAGAGGGCTGAACCAGCTCCTTTCTGTGAGTTTTTGGGTCCCCTGTACCATGGGAGGGACCCGACCTTTTGGGGTTTCTCCTTGTCTGAGGCCGCAACATTTCGTGGGGTTTACTGACAAATTGGCAAGATATCATCAGGTTTCATAATCCGCTCCACTTTTATGTCTGTTCACTAACTAATCCTTTGCATACAAATATCATGCTGGCCTGTGAGCTTGTTGTGGTCCCTGTTTGGGGCACAGGTGTGAACGCTCACTGTCACACAGTCTCATGTACCAGGGTTCTTACAAGGGTGAACATGGGCCAATCAGGTCATCCCAGGTGCCAGGATGACTGGGGAGCTGAGTATGGATCCACTGCACACAGAATCCCCCAGAGTCCTTGTGGCTTCCCCGCCCCGTGTATCAGTGTCTTGTCTCTCCTTTATGCATGCCTTGGTAGTGAGTACCGCCTCACTCAGCTGTCCACCTCATCTGTCCACTTGCCCTGTTTGTTTTTGGCTGTTTTGGCCCATGCTGACGGACTGGAGAATTGGCACTTTTAGAAAATCCACTTTGAAAAGGAATGTCCCAGGCCCTGAGGCCACCGAGGAAGGCTTCCACTGTATGGGGACTGCAGTCCTTAAGTTCTAATTTATATGCAGGCAGCAGCAGGAGTGTCCCTGGTGTCCTCTCAAAGACAAGGGACAAGACCATGTTGACATCCACCCTGGGGATACCTGAGCCAAACAAGTGAGTCCTTCATTTACACCCACCCTCACCAGCAGACAGGACACCACCAACGTCCACGATGGGTGTGGCAATGTCAAAATGATTGACAGTTGTCTTGTCTTTTTACTCTTCTTCCACTTCCTCTTTTTTTTTTTTTTCTAAAGTATTTTTAAACCAGAAACATTTCAAATCCATGACATATTTTTAAAGCAATTGAATGTTTAGGTCCTGTCCCACTGATTTTCTGCTAACCACACCAGAGGGCAGGTTTGTACTGTGAAATAAACTGAGAATAACAATAAAGCCTCTATGCTGTCTGCACACAACTCAGCCCCAAGAAGAGCTGAAGCAGTATGTGGCCACGTCACTGGCATGGGAAGCCCACCCCTTAGTTTTGAGGGACTCCCTTTGCCTGTAGCTGGGGACAATACTAGCTTGGCTTCCCACACACCAGATTGGATTGCCCTTTCAGAGTGGGGTCTTCAATTCATAATTCTTAGGGACCAAAGGTGTTTCTAATATGATAATGGTTTTAATTGATTTTCTAACAAAGGTCTACTTTACATTTCAACACCAGTTTTTTACATTCTAGGTATTCCAAATGGATTGCTCGTGGCTCTAAGTTGTAAAATGTTTTCACGTTATGAATGTAATTATTTACTTATTGTATTTTTTTAAAAAAACTAAAGTCATATTTAAAATAATCTTGGAAAGACACAGGCAAAGAGAAGAGAAAGGTTTTTTTTTTTTTTAATTAACTATGTTGGTAGCCCATTTGAAATGACTGTAAATATATTTTGATTGTGCAGCTCAATGTATTTAATTCAGAAAGTAAAAATTTTTATTCAAAGAGACTGGCAATGAAAAAAATCCTAGTTTTCAGCCCATTTCCCCCATTTTGTAGTCACATCATCCAACTTTTCTGCTTTACAAACTGATTTTTCTACTGTTGTAACGATGTATTTATCGACTGGCGCCCATTGGCGGAACTTATTTGTGTATTAATAAAACTGTGCTGTGCGGCCCAGCCTCATGTCCTCCAGACAGGGGCTCATGGTGCAGTCCAAGACTTTCATGGTTTCCTGAGTCATCATTTCCAAGGTGTCAGAAGTCACTGGACAGGTGTGAGGGGCTGGACCTCACTGGTGAAGGTACACAAGACATCCGTCTGTCTTAGAGGACCCTTGAGTAGTTTTGGTCTGTGGACCTGAGTATTTAATTTAGTAGACACTATCACTGCCTCCTCACCTCCCAGCCCTGTGCTGAGTGCTGAAAACAGAAACGAATCCCCTGGATGCCTCTTTCAGGGAGCCCGCAGAGCACAAGATATACTCTTCCAGTGGAGGCTGCATGGAGGTGTAGGGGATCTTAGATGGGGCAGCTAGCGTTAAATCCGTTGGTAGTTTTGAGAGGTATGGGGATTATGGGAGCTAGGCAGTGGCATTTAAACAAAGACAATAGCTGCTAGCATGGCAGTGTGGGAAGAGGGCTGGGGTGTGCTGTGGAGGATTTGGGGGAAATTGTGAAGGTCCTGTCAAGTAGAGAGGAATAGGGTGCCTTCAAGGCTTCTCAGGGCTTCCACAGGTGGGTACTGTGGTACGGGATGTGTTGGTGGTGTTCAGGGACATGGACAAACCCAGAGGCGTATTCAAACCACTCTTGGATAAGGTGTTGGGCACTGGGTAAATACCAGTCACAAGCGATGGAGGGTTTTACTGCATTGGATCTCAAGATGGGACCCAGCCTCCAGGGCAGCTGTGGGGTCACAGAGGTAACTCCTCAGGGGCATTCAGTACCAGCTCCCACCCTCCTTGTCCTGGCTTGACCACTGAGTCCCTAAGCACTGGTCAAGTGTTACTGAGCCTGTTTTTAAGTGATGCCTCAGGGTTTGGAGTCCTGATGTGCTGCCAGAGAATGAAGGGAATCTTTAGTGTCATTTAAAAGACTGAGTGCTGGGCCACAGAGCCCCCCAGGGTGCTCATGCTCTGTGGACCTGAGTATTTAATGGTTATGGTCTGTAATCCAATGGCATGAAGTCTACCAGAGATGCACATCAGGAGCCTTTAAGGGAAGCAGAGGAAACATTATCAAGATGTCTGTGACTCAGGAAGTTTGTGACAGAGATATCACTTTTCCAAGGCTGTTTAAAAAAACAAAAACAAACAAACAAACAAAAACCAGCTCTCTGTTTATGGGAAGGGACCAGGGAGTCAAAAACTCCGGTGGGAGGCAGAGCTGGGATAAAGACTAGGTGGGGGGAGTGCATTCCTCTGGAACTGGAGGTGGGTGCCCAAGCTGTTCAGGAACATGGAGAGCACCCCACAAGGACCCCTCATAAACCTTTCCTAGAAGCTTCAGAGCAGAGCTGGATGCCTCCCCTCTGGGTGTCTGGCTGGCCTACAGTAAATATGTCTCATCAGGCCCCTTCTGCCTCTAGAAATGCCAAGTGAAAGTTCACATGCAGTCTAACCGGTCCAGAGCCTGTGGCCTACTTTCTAGGGGATGTTTGTCTCAGCATTCTCCCAGAAAAGATTGCTGACTCCTACACACAGACAGTCTACTGATTGGGTCTCCAAGGAACAAGTTAGGGGTCTGGTAAGACAGACCAATCCCAGCCCTGTGTAAGACTAAAAGGGAAATTAGAGGCTCAGGCAAAGCACTCCCAAATCTATACCCATGTCAGAGGCTCATATCCCCTTTGCTACAAACTGTAGGATGGCCTTAGAGTAACTCTGGGCCAACTTCAGACCACAGGCTGCAGAGGACCTGAAGTGTGTCCAGTGTCCTGCCTAGTATACACACCTGCCCACAGCCTTGAGATCACAGTCTGCTCCTATGGTGGGCTTACAGAGTGCCCAAACGGTTGCTAGTGAGACCTACTCCTGAGATGCAGGGGCCTTGGTCCTGGGACATGAACACTCAGCTTCTGGACCAGCAAACCCCAGCCAGGTTCCAGCAGATCCTTGATGAACGTGATGTCTCCTCTGAGAGCCTGAGATGCTTTCTTAGGCTCCCTGTCTTTCTCCCCACATTTATGTAGATAACATCACTGAGTACATGGTGTTCATGACCCTTCCTGTTCCCTGTCCTCCACTTGTGGCTTTCAAAGTTCCCTTGGTCAGCAAGAGCCCCTGTGGGTACTTGCTTTCTGAACAGTGCTATACACATACTTCTTATCTTTAAAAACCAGTTTTTATAAACATGTCACCCTGGATGGAAACCCAGCCACACGTACCTTCCCATCAGCATTCACAGAGCTCAAGAGTCCCATCAACCCTGCTGCCCTGTTCTCAGCTTTTGACAGGACACTTCTAGCCACAGCCATAGACCTCTACAGACTCACTGCAAGCTAACTTTGTGTAGCCTGTGCCTGAGGAGGGCCCAGACACTGCTGGAATCCTGCTTCCTGAAACACTGGGAAAGAGCACACTTAGCCCACATAGACCAGAAGGAAACCCACAGTCCAATAACACAGCTTATCTCCTGCAACAGAACCAAGGCTGGGCCACCTGAGCCTGCACTTAACTCTGATCCTGCATGGTCCAGACACACTATATCCAGATGGCATCTGTGGTTATCCCTGGTGCCAAATACAGAGATCCATGATGGCATTTGTCTGTGGGTTCTCTGGCCACCTTGACTTTTTATTCTTTTATTTGGAAGTTACACTCAGCTTTATAGCTTACAGGTGGTTCAGGAGACACCATAACATAAACCAAAAGGCCTTCTGCAATGGCCATGTGATTGGATATAAACCTCTAGACTTCACAGGAGGAACCTGAGGATATCTCCCCTACTGCACCCAGTCAGAAGACCGTGGTTAGGATGGTCTCCGCTCAGCTCTGTGCTCTAAATCTTTAGGGGCCCTCTTCCCTTTTGCAGACTTTCTTATTTGCCCCATAACCATTTTCTCCTTTTTCTAGATAATTTTATGTCTTCTCTGGCTTCCTTGTGTTCCCATCTCACACCTGCTGCTGTATTGCTCTGTCCTAGGGCTGGCATATTATGGTTCTTTGATTCTGTGCCACTGCTCTGGGCTACACCCCACTTGATCCCCATGGCCTAGCTGTACTCTGACTTCTAAGCTGGATACTGTCCTGTCTCAGCTAACGCTCTTCCCAGGAGCACCACATGGGGCCAGTAGGCAATGGCGGGCCAGCAATCACATCTCACTTCATCCCATTCTCTGGCACTTGACTCCTGCCCATTACTCAGTTTCCTAGACAGTTCCTGCCTTTACAGCTTCAGGCCTGAAACCAGGCACTAAGTGACATCTTTCTTCAGCCGGAAGTGAGTTTCACTGGCCTTGTCCTCAGTGCAGTCACATAGCTCAGGCTCCTTGGGCTGTTTATGGCTTCCTTTCCTAGCTTTTCCCTATTGACTTTGAGTGACCTGAGGGCCTCAAGGCAATGGTAACCCAGCCATAATGACAGGGTTCCCTCACCCTTCTCCCCTAACCTGGTACCACGAATGCACGAAACAAATCCTTAGGGTCTATTTTTAAGTATGAGGGGTATATAGAACCCATCAGAGAATTCCAGGAAACATTAGGCCCCTTCTCTTCCTTAGCTTGCCTGGGCACTCCCAATTTGTCCTGGGGTTGAAAAATTATATGCAGCTATGTGATGGAACAGAAATGGGGGAATCTTGGCACTCAGGGGGATGGGAAGTTTGGGTAGAGATTATGCTAAACCATTGAAGATTGTACCTCTCTGAAGAACTCAGCCAATGAAGAACTCAGGGGAAGGGAAATGTAGTTAAGAACATAAGAACCACCATTTTTTTTTTTTTGCACTAAATCAGTGCCTTTTTTCAAGGCTGACCCACAATTTTGTAATGTCATAAAATTAACTGCATCATTTTCACTGCTTGGAGTCTCCAGTGCTCTTATTATGACATGGGGATTTGTTTCTCAAGCTGCTCCCTGCTGTGACCATGCCAAACAGATGATGCTATGCTTACTGAGGGTCTGAGCATTCCCAGATCTGGCTGGCATTGCATCTTAGGATCCCCCACTACTATGGAGTGGCTTGCACATCTGCTTCGGGGTGACTGCCAGAATGACCCATGGAGCTGTGGGATGTGCCTTGTGCTAGAACTGATGCATAGCCACGATTGAAACTGTCATTATGGGGGCTGGAGAGATGGCTCAGCGGTTAAGAGCACCGTCTGCTCTTCCAGAGGACCCGGGTTCGATTCCCAGCACCCACATGGCAGCTAACAACTGTCTGTAGTTCCAGTTCCAGGCAAACACCAAGGCAAATAAATAAATAAAGTTTTTTTTTTTAAAAAAAAAAAAAAAAAAAGAAACTGTCATTATGGCTGGGTTACCATTGCCTTATCACTGCCCTGCTGGCAGGCACAGCTCAATGCTGCCTCCTGAGCCAAATATAGGTAGGTCATTAGCAGAACTGAACATGTGGGCCATAGTGACATCAGCCTAAGGCTGCCAGTGCTGCAATTAGCCCTGTAGTGAGCCAGCAAGTCCTGGACTGGGCCAAGTGCTCTGGGTGTACTGGGTCCGGGCATGCTAGACCAAAAAGCAAGTTGGGGAGGGAATGGTTTATTTGGCTTAACTTCCACATTGCTGGTCATTACTGAAGAAGATCAGGACAGGAACTCAAAAAGGACAGGAACCTGGAGGCGGGAGCTGATGCAGAGGCCCTGGAGGGGTGCTACTTACTGGCTTTTTCATGTGGCTTGCTCAGTTTGATTTCTTATGGAACTCAGGGCCACCAGCCCAGGGATACCATTACCCACCATGGGCTGGGCCCTCCCCCATTGATCACTAATTGAGAAAATGCCTTGAGCTGGATCTCATGGGGGCATTTCCTCAGCTGAGGTTCCTTCCTCTCTGATGACTCTGGCTTGGGTCAAGTTAACACATGAAACCAGCCAGTACACTCCCCCAGCCTGGGGTCACCTGCAAGGCCAGGGCTTTGGTCTCACTGTCATCTTGGCCCTGTACTAGTCTGGGACTCATGCAGAAGGGTAATTCAAGGTCATTGATGTCGATGGCTTGGAGGACATTTAAAGACTTTGATCTGGAAAATCCTCCTGTACTCTTTAGGAAGGAACATCTGTGACCCAGAAAATGTGACAGACAGGCTATGTGCCCACGAACGTGTTCCCAGCCTCTATCTATCTTATTTCCATTCAAGTACCCACTGCGGCGGGGAACGACACGGACATATTGCCCTGGGGCCACAATTTTAGGGGCATTTGTGGTTGTGTGTGGGGAGCATTATATGGTGTGTATTTTCAGTGTAGCATGGTGTGTGTGTATAGTGGCATGTATCTTGTGTATAGTGTGCCAAGTATGTTTGGTGTGGTAGGAATAGTGTGAAGGAGATGCAGTATATATGTGTGTGTGCTGTATTTTGATGTATGGTGCGTGGTATAGTATGCATGTTGTGGTATGGTGTGTGTTGTGTTGTGCTATATTTGGTGTGTGGTTTTTGGTGTGGTGGTGTGTGTGTATGTGTGTGTGTGTGATGTGTGGTGTGTGGTGTGTGTGTGTGATGTGTGGTGTGTGTGATGTGTGGTGTGTGTGTGATGTGTGGTGTGTGTGTGATGTGTGGTGTGTGTGTGTGTGTCTGTGTGTGTGTGTGATGTGTGGTGTGGTGTGAGCTGAGGCAAAGGAGCATCAGCCTGCGGGAGATGAGGGCTCCTTTGGTCCTGATGCCTCTCTCTGAGTGCACAGAATCCCATCTGCTTTTCTCCATTCTCTCCTCGCTGCTGGCTCTGCCCCATTGTTCCTCGGAACCCACTGATGTTTTCACTTTCTACTTGCTATGACAAGCAGGCTGAGAAAAAAGAGCATTCTGTATTCTCTAGAATATTGGTAAATCGTTCACTCTGAGTGCTTATGATGCTTGCTTAAACATTATACATTTGAGAAAAAGGGTCAAAGACTTACTAAAATCTTTTTGAATAATGGATTCTATACAAGCAGATGTGATTGCTAATAGGCAAGATGTGATTGCTAATTCATTAGGGTCACTGTCTACTAAAGAGGCACATCCACGGAGGACAGACAATTTGAGCAGGCTTGCCTACTTCCACAGTCTTTAATAAGAAAGGAGACAATACAAGTACCTAAGTTCATGCTGGTAAAGTCTCTAGAGGCCTCGTGGGGAGGGGGCAAAGACCTGGGAGATGTTCCTAATACGGGATATCTTTCTGTATGCTGTGAATGGGATTTTTTTTTTTTTTTTGCCATTTGTTAATAGAGAGTCTGCTTTGGCCTATGGCAGGGCTGCTTAGAGACAGGCAGGAAATCCAAGCAAGATAAAAGGGCAGAAGGGAGAAGTCAAAGAGACAGATGCTGCAGGTAGCCAACTAGATGTAATGGAACACAGGTAAAGCCACAGAGCCACGTGGCAATACATAGATTAAGAAGAATGGGTTGAGTTAAGTTATAAGAGCTAGCTGGCTTTGAGCCTGAGTCATAGGCCAAGCAGTTTGTAATTGATAGAAGCCCTTATTTGGGTGTAAGCAGCTGCAGGCATGTCTGAACCTTGGGGCTAGCCTAGGCAAGGCCAGGCCAGAAACTTTAGACTACATATATGTCCTAATAGATCTTCTTTTGTCTATAGATGGGTCAACAGCAGCAGAGGTCCCCAGAACCTCCCATACTCTAGGAACTCTTTATTCCACTGGCATTGAGAAAAGATTACCTGATGCCTGGTGTGGTTGTGCACGCCTTTAGTCCCAGCATTTGAGAGGCAGAGGCAGGAGGATCTCGGTGAGTTCAAGGCAAGCCTGGTCTACAAAACAAGTTCCAGGACAGCCAGGGCTAAACACAGAAAAACCCTGTCTTGAAAAACAAAACAAAAAGAGAGAGAAGAAGAAGAGAAGGAGGAGGAGAAGGAGGAGGAAGAGGATGTTTTGGGCCCAGGGTTTCAGACCTGGCCTGCCGCAGCTTTTTCCCCCAAAGAAATGAATCAGACACTTATATTAACTTTATACTGTTTGGCCCATGTCTCAAGCACATTACTAGCTAGTTCTTTCATCTTAAATCAACCCATTTCTAGTAATCTGTCTGCCACGTGGCCTGGCCTGCAGCTCACCTGGATTCCTTACATGTCTCTTCTTCGGGGTCGGATGGAGACTGACTAACTCCACCCTCCTTCTACCTGTCTGTCCTCTGATCCTCCACCCACTTCTACGGTGCTCTACATAGGCCAAAACAGTTACTTTATTTACAGCATACAAAGAACATTCCACCACAGGAGGAGGAAGAAGGAAAAAAAGGAGGAGGAGGAGGAAGAAGGAAAAAAAGGAGGAGGAAGAGGAGGAGGTCTGGTATTTTTCTGTACATAGTCCTGATCTAAATATAAACTGGAGGATAATGCAGTAGACTTTAGTGGGAAATATCAGAGACATGAAGTCCCCAGAGCCGTGAGCAGGTCCTGGCACAGACTGAGAATCAGATGAACCATATTTTCCTGGGTGAAGCGCCATAGGCTGTTATCAGTTCTGTGCTCCCTAAGTACTTCTGTTTCTGCTGTGTGTTATCACAAAATGAAGTACCTTTAGGAAAAACCCCAGAGGTGACAGAGGGGTTTGGGTACAGCAGGGGTTCTGGAGAACAAGAAGGCGTCAGGCCCTGGGGCTCTGACGTCGGGCTGCTGGGCTTGGAGTATCTGGGGTGATTCAAAGTCATATAGTTAAGAGAACACACAGCATCTAGTTCCCCCACTGCCGTATTCCCAATGCTGCTTTATTGCCTCAGGACCATGCTCTTGACCGTCCCTGGCCTGCTCACTATGCCCAGGGAGGTGTGGAGGTTGGAGTACATTGTTATCCTAATAGTATAGTGCATCCATTCAGATGTCCACTATTTGTGTTGTGATCATCACCTACCCTGATCATCTTTGGGATTATGGCCATGTTTCCTTCTAGCTAAATAAGAGCTGCTTCTCCAGCAGTGGCTTTAGGCTGCTCCCCGTTGAGGATCCATCTTCTCTTTGAAGATGTAATAGGGAAGGTGAACATCGGTAGCCAGTTTCTGTTGAAATGGCCAGAGTAGATGGCAAAGAGCGATGGTTGGATCAGACTCAGCGAGGGTCTGAAACCTTGCTGCCTGGATTTAAAAGGACCCGTGAGCTGCATGTAACCTGTTTCAGTTGGGTGATGTCACAGGTGTGAAGCTTGTTATCTGAGTTATCTAAGGCCCACAGCCTGTTCTACTGGGGCCCAGATATAGATGTGATGGGCACAAGAGACAAGCCTGTGCAGGAATGTCAACCCTGCTTATCAGCTGTGGCTGATAATAGGCCTGGCTTACGAGAGTTCGTAGGGAAACAGGCTATCAGGCCATTTGTTCCTGGCATACTGAGTTTTTCTGGTTTTAACTCTGTCTCCGCTCTTTCCTCTCAGAACCAGAGGGGATACAATGCTAGTTGTTTCTCTGGGACTTCTACAAATGATTGATACTTGAGGTATTTTTGAATTGGTAAATAAGTGAGTCTCAGAATAATGCTGACAATCTTGGCTTCTGGGCTCCCCTTAACAAACTAAACCTCTGAACTGTAAGCCAGCCACCCTCATTAAATATTTTCTCTAGGAGAGCTGCTGTGGTCATGCTGTTTCTCCACAGAAATAGAAACCCTAACTATGACACCCATAGTTTAACAGTGTGTACACATGTAATACAAATTTATTACCTTTGCAATTTGGATTCTACAATTTTTTCCTAAGGGCTGTTATAAAGCACTATCTTCTAAGGCAAATAACTGCCATGACATCACCTGTGTCAACTTGGAAAAGATTGTCACAGATGGGCTTGTTGAGGGCTGTGCTGTTAGTGTCCCTGCTTCTCATAATATACCGGGTGTTCTCCCAGAGTAGGAAAGAAAACTGGAAAAAAAGCAGCTTGAGAACACTGCATAAGGGTTAGAAAAGGTCAAAGTTCATTGATGTTAAGTTAATCTACTTAAGTCAACCAAGTTATTGGGCTACTTTCTCCAACACTTGCAAGAATTGACTTAAAAATAGACATCTAATCCAAGTTAATTTAAATGTTTGGGCTTGTTCAAGTTGTATCCAAATATTTCACAGTTCCAGATTGTGTAACTGATATAGTAACCATCCTTGGAGGTTATGATAATACCATGGTGAGAAGATTCAAAGGGAGAATATTTCCCCCCTCTCCATCCAAAGTCAGCTAGGAGTCAGGGGACTTTGAGGCCTATTATAGGCAGTCAGTCACCTGTTCTCTTGTTCAGGGAGGCCATGGAATCTTCTCTTTCTTGGACTGAAGCCTCCTTAGGCACTGCCTTCTCTCAGCATGAGCCAGTTAGAGTGGTCAGGGTCCCTCCTCTACCACAACAACATTTGGTGTGTATCTCTAAGCGATGGGGAATGAAAGAGAGTTAGAGAGACACAGGGGAGCTAGGAAATCAAAGCAGTCTCTCTGTGGTAGCTGTAAGGATTGCCAAAGCTTGCATTCACCTGGAATGTAACAGTGTCAATCATGCCCCTGGGTGTGGCGATGCAAACATGGGCGCACCCACCCTTTTAAAGAAAGGGCTCACACGAGTGCCCCCCTTCTTCTCTCTCTGCTACCTTCTGCCCCTGTCTCTGCTCGCTGCTATAATAAACTGTCGTATGGTACTCCCGGTGTTCAGATTCCATTCATGCGCCACGTGCAAAAAACTAACAGTAGCAGCATCTTGTTCCAGAAGTCACTGTAAAAGGAAACATTGGGGAGGCCTGGGAGGCAGTTTCTGATCAGGACCATTAGTGAAAAGGGCCTACAAAAAAGCCCAAACCAGTGTTTGCTTAAGGACTTCCAGCCTTAGGCACTTGTTTCCCAAGAGAATACATTCCCTATCTCCACAGTGTGTTCGCCTGGTTTTCCCTGCTGTCCAGTTCTTTGACTGTGCCAAAGAATGAACTCAGAAATTCCCTAGACTGCCACCATCCCTGGTGCATGGTATATGATATAGTATGTGTGGGGTATGAATTGTGATGGATGTGGTGTGAACTATGTACAGATAAGTACTAAGCATGCCTTCATACTAAAGTAGACATGGAGCATGTTTGTTTGGTGTGTGTTGTATTGTGGGGTGGTATTTATGTTATATGGTGTGTGAGGGGCTGATATGTGTGGTGTGGGGCATGTGTACTTGTAAAGCATAAATCAGATCTTCACACTAAGGCAGACACAGACCCTGTTGATTTAATCTTTGTTAAAAGCATCACAAATGATTTATTGGGTTTTTTTTTTTTAGAAAGGAAAAACAAAGAATTCATCACCTCTGCTATGCCCACATGCCAGGAATGCACAGGGCCCAGTGGAGAGAGGCAAGAGCCTCTGAGCTGGTAGCCTCTGGGCTGCCTGTGGGTGCTTTTGCCCCTGGCTACACAATACATGGCACCTCAGCTGATAAGCAGAGAAACCCTGTGCCTGCATAGCAGTCTGCAGTTATGGAGATGAGAACTGAGGAGGCTCTCGGATCTACACACTGCAAATGTTCTTAATAGAAACAGTAACATGACATCCATAGCTAGGGGATGCCTACCCAAGTGTCTCTGAGAGTGACACAGGGTGCTCACAGAAGGCAAAGACCTACAGTTGGTACTCCAGGCACTGGTGAGCTACAGGAGGGCTATGTCCAGGGGCTCTGTGCTGACCTTGGATCTGGTGGGGACTGTGTGGTGCCTGAGCATCTTCTTCTATGTGATACTAGGAAACAGGGAAGTAGGGGCATGGATGGGGGTAAGGTCTCTACTTATGCTTCTTTTGAGACAGCAAGAAGGTATGTGGGGCAAAAATCTTAAAGCATCACCACCTTCACTGGTATTAGGTCTCATTTGTAGCCTCTCACAAGGAAAAGAGCCTACAGTCACCTCTGGAGGGACCCCTAAGCCCCAGAGAGTGGGAGAAAGTCAGAGATGCTGGGGTATAGTTGGGACACTCCCACACACCAGCTTTGTGCCCCACACAGCTGCCTTGGTTTTTGCTGTCCTGTGTGAGGGTCTGCCCTAGACATTGCCTATATAGGCCACATCTCTTCCTCAGGAAGGACTGGAGGTGCTGGTGGGTGTGCCAAGCAGCTACAGAGGCTGTATAGTCAGTCGCCTGGGCCTTGCTCCAGGCCATCCTGGGCTCTGGTGGGGCAGTGAGAGTCTGGGAGGAAGGAAGGAGGGAGGGAGGGAGGGGGTACTGATTTGTTTCAAGGCAAAAGGTGAATTGTGCCAGCTCACAACGTCGACCTGTTCTGGGCCCCTGACTCAGCAGTGGGAGCAGGCAGTAGGCAGCAGGCACCCTGCATGGGCGGGGCATCAAGCTGACCCTGCAGCTACCTCTGCTGCTTTCTTTCTATGACCCTGAAAAGGCCATCAGTCTCTGGGTCCTCTACTTCATCTTACCAGGAGATGTTGCCCTCCTACACCTCTTCTGGTTGGTTCTACGCAGGTCTCTCAAACCATAAGGCAGCAAAGCCTGATGTTTGTAGCTAGTGTGCCTATGTGGGGCCTGAGGACTCTTCTAGAGCCCAGACCTGGCCAGAAGCCAGTTATCATCCTAGAGGCAGTGGAAGGGCGCCTCCTATTGGTTGATCAGGAACTGCACCTAAGGGTCCTTTCTTTTCTTGCCCCCCCACCCCGCCCCATAGCCCTGAGGGAAAACCAGAGGATCTTTCCCCCTCTTAGCCCAGCCCTGGGCATCCTGAAAACAGGGTTCTGAGAGTGGGATCCTGACAGAACTTAGATGGCTTCTATTGCCTGGCCTTGAAAACAGAAAGCTAAAGGAAGGAACCCCGAAACTCAAATAGCTCTACCTAGGCAGGTATTTATATTGCAGTGGAGAGAGTGGCCACCTGGAGGGTGGTGCTGAGTAGACCTGGCCCATAGACTTCCTGTCCTTTGCAGGGACAGAGACTGTGGGGCCAGGGCTGAACGAGTCTACAGGTCTGGTGTTGAGGGTGGCTGCAGGTTCACCCCAGGAATGGGCTGGTTCAGCTCCAGGCAGGAGAAGCCAGGCCTGAGCTGCATTTGCAAGTTAGAGTATCCAGGGCAGTGTGTTCAGGTCTAGGGACTGTGATGCCTCAGAGTCAAGGGTGGGGACTTCGTGTGGCACCACAGGCCTGTGTCCAGGTGGGTCATGAGTCAGCTGCCCCAGGATCCCATGGGCCAGCTGGGGCTGACGGGGAGAGGTGTCTGTCCTCTGAGTGGGGACAGCTAGAGGAGATGGCCTTTCCACGGGTCTCAGGGGGTGTCATTCCAGCTGTACTTGTGGTCCTGATCCTCTGTGGAGGAAGCAGGAAGAGAATGTCCTGGCCAGCTGGTACCATCAGCCCACCAGGTAACTATGCATCTCACGGGAGTTGATGCTCAGGACCACACCCGAGTGGTTGCCTAGGGAACAGAAGAATGCAGCCCATTAGTAGCTATAGTGGGAAACAGACCACATAGGAACATAAGTGACCACAGCAGCACATGGACCAACATGCAGTGGGCACCGTGACATTCCCTGTGCCTGGTGCGGGGTGGGGGTGCGGTCTCCAGTGTCCTAGGTGGTGACAGGAGGGAAGTGCCAGGTGCCACCACAAGCAGTGGTCCAGAGGACTGTGCAGTGAGGCACCCACTGACCTGTGTGAGGGCTAGCCCTGGCATCGGCAGCAAGGGGGCGCAGGTAGGGCTGAAGCTCCGCCCACTCTTGGGAGAAAGCACTGCCGGGAGGCAGGGAGGGAGATGGAGGCCACAGGGGAAGAGAGGAACACAGTGACTGTCAAAGACAGTTAATAGATGTCCCTGGGGGGGCGGGGCTGCATTATGAGACCAGGGGATGATCCCCATAGAGCCTGTCCCCCTGCCTTGCTATGTACACAAAACAGCTGGTGCTGGTCATGGCGGTGGGGGTGGGGATGGAGGCACTGGTGCTACCCAGACTGTGGGGCTGCATCTAACTATTCATGTGACTCTCCATCAGGGCCTCCACCTCATTGGCCTGGGTTAATCTTCTGTGACGTCAATTTCAAGGGCATCATGGAGAAGGATGGTCATAAACAGTGTCTAGTTCACTAACAGTGTCCTGGGAATATTACTAGGAACTTACATGTTGCATGTAGCTGTGAGATAGTGGACTACCGTCTTCCTGAGACCCCCACACCCTTCTAGCAGAGGCTATAATTTCCTTGCATGAGAGCAGGGCCTAGCTATCTGGGTATCACTTGGCTGCTGAGCATAAGGCTATGCATAAGTCTATATCCCTCCAGCAGAAGTTCCGAGGTCTGGAACCTCTTGAATGCTCAGTAAGTCCCAGAGGCCGTAAATTTGTCCTCTGATCGATAGGCTGGCAGATGTGGGGAGTAGCTGGATGGGGTGGGGAAGCTAGCTGCTGAAGGCCTGGCAGATGTAGGATGGATGTAGGATGTAGGCTGACCTTTTTGGGATCTCAGGTCTGACACTATCACTTGTTATGTTGCCCTGGGTAACTGAAGACCTCGCTGGATCACTAATTTGCACGCTGAAGGCCATCATGGTTCTGAGGACCAACAGACTGGAATACAAGTGGTCTTTAAGGTGAATGCCTGTGACAGCTGACCTTGACAAGGCCTTGCTGTGTGCCACACTCTACCTAGACACTGCAGGAGAATGTTCACAGCCACAGAGGGTGATTAGACAGTGGTGCTTACCAACACCAAAGGGGTATGGATGGGGCCTGTGTGGGACAGAGATTCAGGGCAGTAGCACCCTAGTTAGGCCTGGATACTGTTTGAGCTAAGGAACCACAGAATGGAAAAAAATGACATAAGGGTATTGCTGGAGGTGGGGAGGGGTGCCACAGCCAAGGTGACAGGCCCGGTCCTTGCCCTGTGGGCATGACAGCAATGACGTCACCTTGGTGAAAATCCTGTGTGAACAGTGAAGCACTGTCCTGAGGGTCTACACACACAATGCTTTTGAACTCTACATTTTCGGTAAACAGCTAATGGGAGTGAGGGGGGAGGGGCAGGAGCAGCCTCAAGCTTCTGTGAGGGAGCTTCCTGCCTCTGTGAGGGCTGTTCAAGCAGATCCCCCATTCGCTGGAGCAGGGCTCTCAGACAGTTTCTGACATCATCCTGTATGGCCTGGGGTTTCATCTTACTGTGTCAGAAGTCAGACATTCTCTAGCAGGGATGGCCTGGCCCGTGTCCCCCAGGCTTTGATGGTCCCCTTTGTGGTGGGAGCAGGCAGGGTCACCATGCCCCAGATCCTACCCTGCATGGCGCTCTGGGTATCCTCATTGTGGTTCACGGGGCTTGTCATCTCCTGCTCCTTCTCGTTGTGCATCTGGGCATATACCGTCCTGCCTGGGCGTTTCCTGCTGGCCAGAGATACAGCTCAGCTTTGAATGAGCCCTTGGCCCCAAGTCCCTTGTGAGGGCATGGTGTAGACAGTGCCACACAGACAGTTCCCCAGGGAACCCACCCCCCAGTATGGTCCCTTCACCCAGCATTCTGCTGCCTACTGCTAGCTGCATATAATCACCTGCCTATTCTTTATCCAGGCATGCTATAACTGCACTGTCCTCTTACTCTCCTAGTGCCTGGTAGCCAGAGAGTAACACACACACACACACACACATACACACACACACACACACATGCACGCACGCACGCACACAGTACTAACCCAGTCCTGAGGGGCAATTGTTCAACTCTGTTCATCCAGACTTCCCGCTTCTCTGCTGTCCACTTCCTTTCTAGTCCAGGCCCCCAGGGAAGCAGAGGGTAAGAAAGCACACTCTTCCCCACGAGGACTGAGGCCCACAGGTAAGGCCTGTTGTATTGAGAATAACCCCACTTCCTCCAGCCAAGCCAGGAAAGATCATGGGCCCATTCAGAGACAAGAAGATTGAGGCCTAGGGAGTGGTGGTAGTGGAGGTAGGTGCATTCAGTCCCTTGAGTAGGAAAGAGTAACTAGCTATGCCCAGAGGGTGTGTGGGACATGCTACTTTCACGCAGGGACTCTCCAGGATGGACTTCGATGTTGGAGGTAGCCCCACCTGTCAGTTTAGACTCCCGAGTAACCAGTGGCAGTCTTGCTGGCCCACAAGGAGCTCATTGTCAGAGAGAAACAGACTTTTGGTGGCTGTGACACGTGGGAATGTTGACGCCTTGTTATCTAGCATCTCAGTGCTAAGGACAGTGTGAGCTGAAATGCAGCCAGCCCCAGCTGCCATGACCTAGGCTGAACTTAAAGCCGGACAGATAAAAAGACAGATGAATGGGGGAGGGGAACAGGCGCTCATCAGTTTCTCTCTTCTGACTACTCAGAATTCCTCTGCCCTGCTCTGCCTTTTCCCTTAGGGTAGCCTAGAGCTTGTAAGAAGGGGCATGTGGTCCCTGCCTGAGCTCTCTGTTTCTATGGCAACATATTCCTCACCTCCAACCTCAAAACTTGAGCTGGCTCAGAAAAATGGCCTTGGCCCTGAGGATGTTGAACCAGCCTCACTCTGGACACATTTGGCCCCTCCCCGTCTTGGCACGTGGCAGTGTCTTTTGGGCCACCTGTACCACATGTAGCATGCTGGGTCAGTTTGCAGAAGCACCACTGGACACTTGGGAAGTCTGGAGGGTGGGGCTGACACTCAGCTACAGGGAACAGAATTCTGTCCCTGCTATCAGCCTTATCTACCATAGATAAGCATACTGCCCTCTAACTGACCACCCACAGCCCTGCATGTCCCACACAGGATGGGACCAAGTCTAGAGGAGCACCCACACTCACACTGACATCCACCCACACAGACATCCAGAAGCATCTCTCCACTTGACCACAGGCTGGTGTCTAGACCCGGGGCTTTGTCATGCTTCTTCCCCTCCACCCAGGGCTCATATACCACCATCCTGGAGCCATGCAAGGCAGGAATACTGCCCAACTGACTTCCTTTTCTTCCTCCTCCTCCTCAGTCTACTCTTTTGCACCTCCTTTTATAAACAATGACACTATAGGCTATGTGTTGCGGGGGAGCCTTATGATGCAGGCTTGTAGCGGGACAGCATCTGGCCAGATCTCTGAGGTGTGGTCAGCAGTAGGCCACCTGCTACTTAGATCCTGGCCCTGAAATATGAAGGGTGCTAGGGGGCAGAAGAAGTGACCAGGATCTTGTCACATTGGCCTATAGCAGAGTGTTCCAAGGGTGTCCCCTGTAAGAGGGTAACAAACAGCAGTCATGGGACCCTAAATCCAGGTGGGTTTTACAAGGGGATTTGGGGGCTGTCTGCCTCCAGGCAGCCCCCTGCTTATCACCAATCTGTAGTTGTGTCTGTGGAGTGGGTTTATACCTTCCATGGTCACTACTCCAGAGGGGCCTCCAAGTGGAGCCTATGAAGAGCTCTGCAATCAGCAATGAGCCCCACCCAGCAGAAGAGGAGGACCGTAAGCTGTCTCTCAGCATCCCTGGAGCTATCCCATGTTCACTGCGAGGATAGGCCACAGAGGGATGTAGGCTTTAAAGGCCTATATAGCAGACTCATGGGCTTCCATCAGCCTCCCCCTGGAGTTTCTGGCGCCCTCAGGTCACTTGGGAGCCCCTGTGGCAGCCATAGCTGAGGTGTGGGAAGCCAGGAGGCAGAGGAGCAACAGGCCAACCCTGCCCCACCAGCCTCGGACTTGGTACTGTGCCTCCTTGGGCCTTGCATGTTTGTAGGCAGGGCAAACAGCGTACCCTCCAGGGAGCATGAAGGAAGGAAAAGCTACCCTGAGCCTGTGAAGACAAGGCTGAGAAGAAGGGAGACAGAGCATCACCAGCACAGGGAAAGACTCACACCACCTTCCTCCATGGCCTGTGGAAGCCACCATATCTGGGGCCATGAGCTGCTTGTCAAGGCTGCCAGGAGGCCTTACCTTTTGAACTTGTAGAGGATGAATACTCCCACTGCAAAGAGACCAATGACAAAGAGGACCACCACAGCCCAGTAGCCGCCACTGCCACTTGGCCTCTGAGGACCTACAAGGAGAGCATGGAGAAGCTGTGGGCTGGTTGTCCCCAGCCCTGGCCTGGATGAGCTGTCCAGTGGTCCTTCCCATGTGGCTGAGTAGGCAGGTTAGGAGGGATAAAACTCATGATATATGGTCTTGGAGGACTGGCCTCTCTTCCTGCCAATATCCTCCTATAAGTAGGGCCTATTTGGTCTGGGTTTCCTGCAGAGGGAGCAGCACCCTTCTGCACTAGTTTTGAGTGCATTGGTGGCTCCCGATGGTCGTAGTGACTCGTTCCATACAGACTATGCTAAGGTGAGACCCAGGGCTGGCTTGTGTAGGAGATGGTACATCTCCCCAGGGATGCCCCAGCCAGAAGAGCATCCAGATAAAGACTCAGATGAGCCCTACAGTTACTCTCAGCCTCCACTGACTTGGGCTCATGCCCACCCTGCCCCAAAGAAGACCTAAGACAGGTCTGTCACCTGCATCTGTGTCCCTCAGGTCCACCAGGATACGAAGCCCTCCTCGGAGGATGAAGCTGATCCTATGAGAGGTCAGTGCCTGCTGGATAGCTGCCAGTCTCTGTAAGCAAAGGTAGGTGGGAGAGCCCTGGAGAACTGAGAGTCCCTGGGGCTGGGAAGGGGTGCTGCCTGATGCCACTGTGTTCTCATTGGGAATGGCACGAGAGCCCAACAGCAGGGTTCACTAGGAACCTGATGGTGCAGGTAACTCCACCACCACAAAGCTCTCATTCCATCGCAGAACAGACAGAAGACAGGTGTCAGCGTGTGTGTGGGTGGAATGTTCTAGAAGTCTCTACCCTGCCAGGGTCAGTGAGGTTTCCAGGAAGTAAAGGGCCACAAAGACAAGACAGGGTGGGACACCCCATCTAAGAGGGAAGTCAGAAGGAGCTACTGGATTAGAGAATTCTAGGGGTACCCCAATGATCCCTGTAACATAGCCAACAGGTGAGGCCCACAGCACACGTTAGAGCTCACCGAGGCCTCATGATCCTGTGTCACCACCTGTCAATCACTGTCCAGGACCCAGCATGGAAACCTGGCTGTGCCCAATGACACTCATTTCCATGTGGCTGTGTCTCTGGGAGTCTAACCTTATCTAAATCCACTGGACAGAGCCAGAAGTTGTGACAGGCACAGAATCCCAGTCTTCGGTGGAGAGAAGGCTTTGCCTCCATCCGTGCCCTGCACACCCATTAGAGGCTAACATTGAGCATATTCCTACACGTTGACACCAGGGGGTGGCCATCCATGACCTTCTGAGTGCCTGGCTGGCTACCATTGTCAACTTGTTCCCACCTTCAGAATGGAGCCACCTGGCCCAGCACTCAGCATAAAGAGGCCTCCCTGATGACAATCCCAAGGTGCCCCTCTCAAGGCACTTCACGAAGGAGATTCTAGGACTCCTGAGCTGACTTCTGGTTTGCCCTGTAGCTTGAGGCCCAGGGTCTTCCACAGTGCTCACTCGTGTGTTTCAGGACTCCTAGTAGGAAGCTGACATCACATGACAGCCCCAGACAATGGTGTGAGGGGAAAGAAACCATCCCCACAAGCTGGCCTTGCCCCCTCCCCTGGAGGCTGCCTAGCTCACTAGCCTTAGAGTCCGGCAGATGGTGGTATTGCAGGTTAGACAGAATTACAGACGAAAGTAAACCTTTAATTGATGTCCCACAGGAGAGATGGTTGTCAGAAATGACCCCACCTACATCCTCAGCCACCCAGCCCTGTCATTCAGGGAGGACCTGGGCTCAGGTGGCCGTGGACATACCTTGTCACTTGTGAGGCTCCTTTTCCTTGTGGGCCTGGGAGGGGGCAGGAGCACATACAGGTCTGCTATGGTGGGTAGTCCTGGCTTTACCACGGTTACCAGCAGCTCTTCAGGGATGCTGGTCTCCTGTGGAGACAGGCAGGACACTTGGATCCTCTCCTGTTCCTCATCCTTTGCCAAAGCTAAGTTTCCAAGAACATCTGCTTCTCTTCCCAGCCTAGGTATGTCCTGGTTACTGGTTCCGAGTCACACTCCTGCCTCTCAGTCCCTTGTGGGTTCCAGCCATGGCCCTAACACTGCTCCACCTGCTCAGGGCTGCCTTTGCAAACATTTCCTCATTCTGAGCCTAGCACAGTCTAGTGTGCCCTGTTCTTGATGTGACACCAGGCCCTGTTGACTCACGTTGTCTGCTCCTTTTTGTTTCCCAGCCCTAGCTATATATCTGCACAGCCCATAGCTCAGCAAGCTCAGCTCCTGGGGAACACTCTGCCTCCTGAGAGTCCCACTTCTTCATTACCCAGCACTGTTTCACCAGCATTATTCACAGGATAAAGGAAGTGTGGCCAGGGTGAGTTTCTGCTTGTGATAGTCTTAGCTAGGAGTCCAACCTTTCTCTTTCTTGGGGCCTAGGGACTTAGGTATCCCACTGCCCACTCCAATGTACTGCCTTTGTCATGAGCTGTCTTAGAGAAGTGACCACTCATGCGTCTTTCTAAGTCTAAGGAGTCTGGTACAGAAACACACACACACACACACACACACACACACACACACACAGAGGTGGTGGGGGGAACTGGTGGCTTTAAAAGCTCTGGCTCTTTGGAGGGGAGGAGAGGACATTACAGTGTTCTGGCTGTATATGACAAGGCAGCCCTGTCCCTTCCCTTGAGTGTCTGACCCAGGGCATCAATCCACCACTTCTCAAGCATCCCCAGTTTTGTTCCATCTTTATTTCTCAGCCCACAAACCACACCATGGCTCAGGATAGAATTGAAGCTCAAGCCCAGAGCACCTTGGAGAGAAGCCGAGTGACCACCAGCCCCACATCCTCCCTCCACTCAGGAGTGTTGGGGTTAAAGGTGTCCAGGTCCCTGGAGAACTGCAGAGGTACCACCTGGAACTGATCTGGAAGACAGAGGAGAGTCTGTGAGGTCTGGGGTGTGGTAGGGATCCTGCTCAAGGTAGCAATGCTATATGGTCCCGATAGTCTCCTCTCTATCCCCATAGACCTGGTTCTGTGCTTGAGAGATAACAGCCCTCCTTTTCCTCAGCCCTCAGTGATTGACATGTACTGATGATGACAGTGGCTGTCATCCAGGAAGGAGGGCATAGCACTGAGTGAACCTGCTTCATGAGATCTACTCCTCAGTCACAGAAATCCATACCCTATGACATCATATACTTCCTCAGGACCCATGGACTTCAACTCATTGACCACCCCACCAGATCAACAATCCCACTAGATTAGAGGGCTCATCTTTTCTCCCACATTTTGTTGTTCAGGACCCACAGCTCTGTTCCAGAGATGCAGGAGCCCTAGTATCATACTGTCACTTCCATTGGCTTCCACTTTCTTATGGAGTGGGAAACGGTGATGCTGGGCAGAGGGTTCATAGGACAGGGTTTTGTGAACTGTGACCCAACATCTTATGGTGTATGTAGTCCCAGATCCACAGTGAAAGAAGCCCAGCCCAAAGCAGCCTCATCCTTCAGCCTGCAGGCCCCGTAATGTGACTGATGGCTGTGGTTCATGGCAGAGGGCCTAAGCAGAATGAGCTTCAGGTGTGCTGAGAGGCAATGTACATCGGGGAGACCCTCCTTATCTAGACACAGTGTTTTACTGAGGGATTGACGGCCCCAGGGAGCACAGGTAAGTGAGCACTATTTCCACATAAGGAGCATGCTCAGAGCAGCAAGTAGAGAGGCCCACACAGAAGCTCATCTATTCTTGTTCCATCATTGAGCAGCAGACTCACTGGTCTCATAGGATACACTATTCATTTTATAGAGCAGAGAAACTGATGTCAGAGAGTCTGAGACACTTCACTAAGGCCATGTAGCTAGTCGCAGAACCCAAATCCACCTGAACTCCTCTTCAATCTAGGGCCATATAGGAGTGAACAGGCTTCTGCAGCTGTGCACCCATGCTGGTCTGTGTAGGGAGTGGGAGGGTAACTTACCCAGCACACGGATCACCCTGGAGTCCTGCAGCACTGAGTTCCCACAGGCAGCCTGCACCGTCACGCGCACATCCCCAGCATCTGTGAACCGTGTTGTCACTGAATTGTCCAGGGAAAGCAGAGGCTGTGGATACAAACAGAGTTAGGCTGTTCTGGCAGGATGGAGGGGCCATGGTCTACTGTCAGGACCACACCGGAACTGTGCTGGTACTGGTTTTTATCAGCAAGTGTGATGCTGGAGGTTGCAGTGGCAGTGTCTGGGAATTGTGGGGACTCTAGAACACTCTAGTTCTAAGCTGGACCTGGAACATGTTCTGCCTCCATAGCATGTCACACCCTTCTAGAGGCCACCTCTGGCCTCTTATAGAACCTTCAGGTTGGTTGTTAGGCAGCACAGGTCAGGCACAGTATCCCATCTCAGTTCAGTTTGCTGTTCTACCCACAGTCATATCCTAGCAGAAGCTCAGGCCCTGTCCCGTGGCAGGAGGCAGATATTCTTATCATAGCTGAGTAGTGACATCACCTGGTTTATAGGTCAATTTATGCCTTATATAAGCAAGGTCTCTGAGAGTTGGGTATGGAGCTTGGGACACTCAAACAAAGCCCTGGTTCTTCTACAAGCCTTCTACCCCAATATGTGGTAGGACTGTTTTCTGTACGTGATGCTGTAAGAAAAATAACAGTTTTGGCCTATGGTGAGCACCATAGCAATAGGCAGGAAATCAGAGTCGAGACAGGTAGAAGAAGGGCGGAGTCAGTCAGTCTCCATCCAGCCCCTCACACCCCAGGAAAAACCATATAAAAAATCCAAGTGAGCCACAGACCAGGCCATGTGCCAAATATATTACTAAAAATAAGTTAAATTAAGATAAAAAATAACTAATAATGGGCTTAAAACATAGGCCAAACAATATAAAATTAATATAAGCATCTGATTCATTTCTTAAAGAGATAAAAGCCACCGCGGGCAAGGTCAAAACCTCTAGGCCAAACGAGTCCAAAAGTCTACAGCACCAAGAGGCATGACCTTGTGCTTGAAGCCCTTCCCTGCTCTTGGCCCTCTGTATCAGGGCTTCTGCGGAGGTGTAGGGCTGCTGCATCTAGAATGAGGAAAGAGTGTCTCTCCATGGGTCTTAAAGATGGACATTCTTACCAGCTCATCATGTGCTCTGCTGCCTCATGTGTCTCTTGCTCAAGACTGCCCACGGCTCCCCATGGCTTACACTGTACAGTAGAGCCCTCCGAGTGCATCTGAGTTCTGTCCCCCCTAGTGAAGCCTTCCCTGAGCCCTCCTGTGACACATGTCACACCTGAGCTTCCAGTCAACTCCTCTGTTTCCAGTACTTTCACGGGACCATCCAGGGACTTTTCAGAGCATTTGCTCAGGGTTGGTATCACATGACAAAAGGCCAGGATCAGTCCCTTCCAATTGTCCCACACTGTGCCCCAATGCCAGGTACTAACAACAGCACCTTTGCCCCCACTTCCCCGACACACCAGATAGCAATCTACAGGAAGGAGGACTGGGAAGGGTATGGGACCTGCAAGCTTTGGCCGATCCACCAGTAGAAGACAGTGAGGTTGGGGTTCAGGGGCAGCAGCACGGCTGTGAGGTTCACCTCCTGGTTGACGCCAATGACAGGGACTACCTCGAGGTACAGGGCCTGCAGGGGGGCTGAAGAGTTCCCAAGAGTTTAGGGTTAGGGAATAGTGAGGCACAGAACCTTTCAGTGGCTACAAACTAGCCATTGTTCCCATCAGATTCATTGGTATCATCACCATCATCAATCACCATGATCCCTATCACCACTATCATCACTACCCTCAACACCATGATCATTACAACCATCACCATCTACCACTACCATTACCAACGTCATCACCACCCCCCATCACCACCACTACTACCAATACCACCACTCACTACAACCCATCATCCCCATCAGCATCTCACATCCATCGTCATCACCATCAAATCACCATCACCACTCACCATGGCCTATCATAATCATAGCTACTCACCCTTCCCATCACCACTACCACCTCCGTCATCACTACCAACGTTAAGGTTTGAATCTAAACCATCCATTGGTTCATGTTTCAAATGTTTGTTCTCCAGCTGGTGGTGCTGGCAGCTTGTTTCCTAATGGAAACTTCAGTCTCTCTTCCCTGTTCTACCATGGTATGAGCAGCCCCTGGCTGCCACAGGCTCCCATACCACTCCTCTGTGCTTTCTAATCTTGAATGATGGACCCTTTGAAACTCTGAGATGGATCATTCTTCCTTCAAGTTCTTCCTGTCAGGTATGTGGTCACAGAGAAGCAAAAGAAGTGGTTCAGGTCTGTGGAATGCTGCTTTCACTAAATCTGACCATGTGGGTTTAAGCTATTTGGGGCGGGGGATTTTTTTCTATTGTTTTGAACAAAGAATTTGTAACGTGGTACTTGATTTTCAGGCACACTGGAAGCAAGAGTTACAGGGTCATAGATGCTTGTACTCGGATTTTAAAGGAAAGTTTATTAAGCCAGGCAATGTGTACATGGCAGGGAGACTCTGATAGGGCAATTCATAAAGTTCTGAGGGTGAGGCTTAAGAGTGACTGGACATCTCAGCATGGGATGCAGGAACGTGGGGTGTCTGTAGAGGAGACCTGTAGGCAATGAAGTTCCCCGTGTGGGAGAGAACGCTAAAACGGAAAGGACACAGGTGCAGCTGCCCAGGCCCACGATGCCACCACGTGCTCCAGATGCTATGCAGAGCCAGGGGATGGATACCACAGTGTTTCCTTGCTGGACTTCAGTCTGGTTTTGATCAATTCTTTTATTGCTGCTTCTTTTGCTTTTGCTTTTCAGGGGAAAGGTTTACTGTAGACAGGAAGTACAAAATTGCCTTTTGTAAGGACTCCTAAGCAATTTCTTTGAGCATGAATGGAGTCTCTGAGTTTAGACATTTGAACAATGTTGGAACTGTTGAGACCATGGTGACTCATGAAATTGTTCTGAATGCGTTTTGCATTAGAGATGTATACTGTGAGCCACTGTGGGGGGCAGAGGTAGAATATTATAGCTTCAATCTAAAATATCCCCCATATGCTCAAGGATTTAATTTGCATTTCCCATCTTTAGGGAGGTAGCAGGCTGTGGGGCCTTCGGGAGGCGTGTCTAGCTGATGGAGTGCGCCACTGGAGGCAGACCTTTGGAGGTTATAACACAGTGGCTCACCCCAGTCTCATTCTCTGTGTCCTGAACCACCGTGATGTGAGGAGCCCACTGGCTCCTACATGCTTACTGGGTCTTACTATGAATGATGCCACACACATCCCTTGCTGTGATAGAAGCCCTATGAAACCATGAGCCAAATTAAAATTTTCTAGTGTTTTTGTCAGGCATTACAGTCACAGCCATGCAAAAATAACTAATGCAATTGCCACCATTATCACCACCACCTTTATCATGGCCACACTCATTGCCACCATCACCATCATCATTAACATCACAATCATCACCATCACTATCATTGCCACACTGCTGTAACCATTATAAATACAACCATAACATCATCACCAGTATCACTACCATTATTACCAATATTACCACCACTATCACTGACTGTCATTAGCACTAAAACTACCATCATCACTGCACCATCGTCATTACCATTGCCAACATTGTTCCCATTATCACCATATGGCCATCACTTCAGCACTGCTATCACCATCATCATCACCACCACCTACAGCATGACCTCCATCATCATCATCACCAGAACCACCATTGTTACCACCACTGTGTCACCATGACCACCATTATTCCATCCTCATCACTACTTTTGTGAGTAATATTGGGACCAGGTCTGAGCCCAGCCCACCTGCCTTTCTGCCCATGTCCTCGCTATCCTGAGAAACTGTAGCAACCCCACAAGACTCCTTGCACTTCCCCCGAACCCCGGCTCTCCATGTCATGGGAGACACACAGCCTCAAAGGAGCAGTGGACTTACAGTTGACCTGCACAAAGAGCACAGCTTCATCATGGCCTGCCATGTTCTCAGCCCTGACAGACACACGGTAGATGCCAGGACTCTCGTAGTGATGCCGGATGGGCTCGCCCGTCAGAGTGAGGTTCACGTACATGGCCTTGAAGCCATCCCCAAGATCTACCTGATACTTAGTGGTCAGGACATCACCCTGTAAAGAAATACCACAGGCTCACTTAAGGACTGACTCTTAGGATGGGGGTCCAGTCCCTAGGTGCCCAGTCTGTCCTTCTTCCTTCTGATGTGGGCTCTATGGGGTCACAGAGAGTAGCTTGGCTCTGCTTTCAAGGCTTCAGCCTGCCTCACGCTGAGCTGGGAGACAGCTCATGTGACCAAGACTGAGCTCTCCTTTAGAACAGAACACCCACGGGTGATTTTAGGGAGGCAGTTTGAAGGTTGTATGGGGTCCAGGGGGAAGCCTGAGCCTGAGCCAGGCCACAGGGTTAGGAAGGAAATTGGGAGTCTCACATGAAAATGGACAAGGCTTTGGCAACTATCACGAGGTCTCTTCAGAGAATCACAGCAAACCAGAGAGCTGTCTTCCTGTGACAAGGTGGCTCCCTGCTTCCCATCTCGTCCCACACTGTGCCAGGAATGAGGCTCAGCTGTGTGGAGCAGGAGGGGGGATTCCTGGGACTTTGTCCCCAAGTGGCATTAAATTCCCCATGCAAGCTTCTGGCTGACCCTGACTGTCAAGTTCACAGCAAGATGGAATTTCTGGGTGCATAGTCAAGCTTCCCTCCCGTGCCTGCCTGCCTTCCCTGCCTGCCTGCCTTTCTCTCTCCTTCCTGTGGTCACCCCACTCTAGCCGTCAACAGTTTTCCTAGCTCATACCCTCCAGACCTCAAAAGCCAGGGACATTTGTATGTAAGCTTATTTAACCTTTTCCCTGAACAAACTACACTGGGTTGGATAGTCATCCCAAATCCGTGTCTATTGGGACCCCCTAAAATGGACATTTCAAATAAATTTGCAGATGCAAGTCTTTAAAAGGAGGTCACCATGGGGGGTGGAGTACAAGAAACCCCTGGGCGGGACCCTTAAATAGAAAACAGTGGTAACTCGGGCACCAGCAAAGGGCTGTTTGCACACAGACGCAAATGCTGGAAAGCGCAGTCACCATCAAGGTGCTCCCAGCATGGCCAGAAGCTGACCGAGGTTTTGTTGGGAACATTCCCAGAACCCAGCATATATGGTGTTTCATGTGCCCATTTTATAGGTTGTAAGACTGAGGCTTTCAAGGAGCCAGGCTCTGGAGGTGGCATCTCTCTACCCATTGTTCTCCTGGCAGGGTTTGGTGAGAATCAAGGGAAATTTCCACACTCAATTCTCTATTATGAGGGGGAGAATTCTGGGTAGCGTTCAGGAAGTAGGTGTCTGCCCTTGGTTTTGAGGTCCCCATCTTGCACAGCCCATGCTTTTGTGTGTACATCTTCTCATGTGCTTGCTTGTCACCCTGCAGCCTGCTACGTCCACTGTCTCATTGCGCTTCTTGCTTGCTTTCAAACTGGCTGGTTCGTCTGTTGATGGGAGTTTTCTGTACTACTCTGCCGCCCACTGGGCTGAGCCAACAAACACCCTCCTGTCTGTAGCTGTCTTCATCTTCTTGACAGTTTTACTGGTTCCAAATCTAGATGACACTGACACATCAACATTTCATTGTGTGGCCTGGAACCCCATTCATGCTGAGGATCCCAGCCTGTGCTTCTGGGCTGGCTTCTATGTGGGTCCTAAAAACTTACGTGTCCTCACTTCTTCTACAGGTGTGTGATCTATTTTGGGTTCCTGTCTGAGGCCTGGGGGAGGTGCTGTTACTGGATGAAGAGAGACTACCTCTCCCAGTCTGTTCTGCACCTGTTCAGAGCAGGCAGATGTCTATGGATCTGTTCCTGGCCTCCATCCCCCAATACTGTGAATTCTTAGATACTTGGAAAACTCAGGTTCCCCATACCCAGCCCCCAGTGGTGTGTAAGACTAGGTGTGTGTGTGTGTGTGTGTGTGTGTGTGTGTGTGCATGTGTGTGTGATAGAGGAGTGCACACTGTGCCTATAAGTGTCTATGGATGTGTAAAGGAGATTGTGTTCCAGGGTAATTGTGCGTACGTCCACCCTCAGGCCCATGCTCCTACTCCCTTACCTCCTAGGCCTGGGTTGCTCCCAGATCCCTACTTCAAGGCATCTTTGGGTTGCTCCCCTCAACTCTGCCCACTCCTAAGCCCATCCAGTGGCACAGCAAGGGTTCAGAAGATGCTGTTTCTAGTCTTTCTGACCCAGCCAAGGCTCCTACCTGCAGGTGCACTGTAGTTTTCAGTTTTAGGCTCTAGGGGGCAGCAGATAGCCATGTTTCTGGGATGTCTGGACAGGAATTTGAGCTCTCTTCTGGGTCTATCTGAGGGCCAGGGAGCCTCAGGCTGAACAGGGGCCCTATTCTTCTGTTATCCCATCTCTGTTACCAACAAAGATGCCCAGTCTTGCCTCAGGGCTGCCTGATGGCTCAAATGAGTCTTAGGGCTGTTTCAGTTGGTGAGGACCTGGGCAAGACGTGGTGTATATGAGTGTGTGTGTGTGTGTGTGTGTGTGTGTGTGTGTGTGTGTGTGTGTATGTGTGTATGTGTGTTGTATAGCTTGGGCCTGGGGACTGCAGACTTGGCCACTGTCTTCTTGGAATCCAGAGGCTTCTAGTGGACACAGCTCCATCTCTGCCTCTTTTAACCACGTACCTCTGAGAGAATGGTGTCACTATTCATGACTCAGTTTCCTCTCTGTAAGTTGTTAAGAGTACACAGTGTATTATTGCACTTCCAACAGGAAGTGGCTGTCACAGTGTCTAATATGCAGGTGCTCAGCGTGGCCAGTCTGAGTTCTCCATGGCCTCAGTTTCCTTGTTTTCAGGAGACCAGGTCTCTGCTTCTAAAGCCAGACTCCTTTTAAAGGTTTTTCTGAGTATAGCGAGGGTGATCATGGACTCACCCATATTAGCCTTCACATCTGTTAGCTGAAGATATGGACTCCTGCTGATCTGTGAGTGTAGACTGCCCAGAACCCCAGGGATAATGGGGCCCTCCCTCTGCCTCTGTGAGTGAAGACTTCCCAAAACCCCAGGGGAAAGGGGGTGGGGTGGGCTTCCCTCTGCCTCTGTGAGTAGAGCCTGCCCAGAACCCCAGGGAGAAAGGGAGATCTCCCACTGCCTATAAGTTTTATCAATGTTCATGTTTTTCTAAAAGTCATTTTTAAATTCCTTGCAGGGATCATTAGCTGCTTCTCTGAGTAGAGACACAGGGATGTGTCCTGTGAACCAGAAGGAAACAGAAAAGTTAACTGTTCCCTCAGGGAACAGAATTTTGGGCGATATTTATATCTGTGGTATTTTTTTAAAATTATAAACGTATCTCCTAAATATACTACAATGAGCATATATTATTTTTAAAATTAGAAGAAAATGTAACACTTGTTCTGAAGCAAAAATAGAATGAGTGGGAGACTGGGTGGAGAAATATATATATTTGTGTGTGCATATATATAAACTTGTATTTATATCTACCACCATATACACACAGAAGGCATTATCTCTGGATGTGTGATTATAAGTCATTTAAAAAAAATCTTTATGTTTTTGTTGGGATTTCAGATCAACTAAATCAATATAATTAGAGATTTGAAATTGCTTTAGCGATGGGCTGGGGTGTGGCTCAGTAGAAGAGTCTTCTCTAGTTTACTCAAAGCATCCTCACCATTAGAGGAAAGAAATCAATAAAAGTTTAGTGCCACCTATGGAGAAGAAGTGATGTTGCATCAATGTTTGATAAACACAAGACCACACACACACACACACACACACACACACACACACACACACACACACCCATGCACTCACATGCGCATATATGTGTAATGTGTAGCCCATTTTGGTCTAAACCAAGAGGGCAATTTTGGTTTGGTGGCTCCCACCATCAGGCACAGGCTGGCCTCTGTGGCCATGCTCCAAACTATCCAGAGCCTCAACTTTGTGTGGCTGACTGGAACTCCCTTCCAATGATAGTCCATGGTGGATGCTCACCTGTTCCTGCCGCACCACAAACAGCACATCTTCTCGAGGCCGTACAGCCACTGCATCTCCACGGATGCTCACCTGTAGGCCCCGGGGTGCTGTGAGAGGGCACTGTAACTGTACCGGGCTCTGCTGCAGGTCCACACCACCCTCACACACATTGGACACCACTTTCCGGTACCTAGGTGAATGAGGGAGACTCAGGTCCAAGACTGGACAGTGGTTTGATGGGTAGAGATGGTCTCCTTTTTTGAGGTAACTCACAGCTTCAACCTCTATAGCTCCATTTGTTTCCTGTTCCCTAAGACTGCTTCTGTCTACCTTAGAGCTGAGAGCACTGAGGATCAGGATGAAGAGATTGGCTGTGCCCATCTGCTTTGGAGAGCTGAAGCATCCAGGGCCTGATCATATTGCCCACAGTAAAAATAACTGGGTGTTTGTTTTTGTTTGTTTGCTAAGGGATGGTAGAAGGAGACAGTCTAAATCCAATGTCTTGTTGAGAACTATGGAGGACTGAGTGGCTGAGATGTGCTTGGCCTCAGCTTCATGGGTGGCCTAAGCACACCTGATGATCTTCTTGGGACGGTTCCAGCCATCCACTACCCATCTATCCACCCACTCATCCCACAGTGGCACGATGGCCTCTTTGGCAGTCCTTCCCAGGCTTGGCAAGGAGCAGCTTTTATCTGAAGTGTCAGCCAGGACCTGTATCAGAGTACATAAGTTTAGAAAGATAGGTATTTGTGGGGGCAGAAGAATGGGCAGATGGATTAGTGGGAGGATGGGTGGATAAGTGGGTGAGTAGAGAGGTGGATGGGTGAATAAATAAGTAGATTGATGGAATAAATAGGTGGACAGATAAATATGGGATAGATGAAGTAGATGGGTATAAGAATGGATAGGTGGATGGATGGATGGATGGATGGATGGATGGATGGATGGATGGGTGGATGGATGGATGGGTGGATGGATGGATGGGTGGATGGATGGATGGGTGG
>PVIH01005728.1:64630-120173 GCA_004025045.1 Sigmodon hispidus | reverse complement strand
ACACAGCTGTCACTGTCACCTGCACAGGGCTGTCACTGTCACCTACACATGGCTGTCACTGTTAGCTTCTTACAAGAAAACCTCTAAATGGTTTACAGTGTGTTTAAAAATATACATAGGCTTGAGAGAGAAAAGAAAAAGGGTAAAGTCTTTATTAAAGAAATAGAGTAAAAAATAATAAGCCACATAAAATGGAAGTTACAAAGAGTGTCTGGATCCTGTGTGTTATTGCCTTGTCTTTAAGTTTTTTCACTACAAAGGAAGTAGTAAGAGCTGCTAAAAGACATTTGATTATAAATGCTGCTCTGAGAAAAGGTACTAAGTCACTTGGCTAATTATGGGTTAGTTTGAGAGTTAAGAGTTCACAAGTTACATGCCTGAGCCATAGGCCAACCAGCAGGAAATTAATATAAGACTTTATGTGATTATTTGGGACCAAGTAGCTGTGGGTGGTCTATTTCGAAGGGCTGGTCTGGATCTTGGGGCTCATCTGGGCCAGAAACCCATACTACAAATGGTGTTCCAACGTGGGGCATTTCCATCCACAGAAAGCCTGAGAGAGCTTTAAAAAGGGTTCTAGAGCACAGAAATGGAGCCAAAAGCAGCTTCTGAGTTGTGCCTCTGATATGGACCATGGTACAGAGATGCCCTGGCATGGGGTGCAGGCTTGAGCTACAGAATGTCAGGCTTTCAGAGTGTAGCTTAAGCTGGAACAAGGCTGGATGTCTTTCCATATGCTGTGTATATGCTTTATTGTTGGTTAATAAAGAAACTGTTTTGGCCTACGGCAGGGCATCTTAGAAGCAGGCAGGGAAATCTGAGCATAGATAAAGAGGAAGGATGGCAAAATCAGACAAAGATGTGATCCAGACACCCAAGGAGCAAGATGTAAAGGAACTCGGGTAAGCTACAGGCCATGTGTCAAGACATCAACGAATAAAAAAGAGTTAAGATAGAAGAGCTAGCTTTCAATAAGCCTGAGCCTTGGGCCAAACAGCATGTAAACAGTATAATCCTCTGTGTGCTTCTGTGGGACTGCGGGTCTGCAGGTCGGAACCTCAGGCTAGGCCAGGCTGCAGTGGGAGAGATTCATTTCAACTGTGGGCTGAGCTAAGCCAAAAACTTTATACAGCTCAGCTGCACATGGCTGTCACTCACCTGCACACTGAGGTCACTGTCTCTGAATGCTTCATTCTCTGGTTGGTTGGTTTGGTAGTCTTTACTGTGTGTGGGGGGTGTTGAACTCAAGGTCTTGCACATGGTCGATATAAGATCTATCACCCAGCCACCCCGCTCTTTTCTAGAGTGTTAATTTTTCCAGTTAATGATTGCAACCACACTTCTTCATTTCTTATCTTTTAATTCAGGTTGAGAATTATTGCTTTTGTAAAACTGCTTCCCCTGCCCCATTTATTCCTGTTTGTTTGAGACATGGTCTCTCTATGTAGCTCTGGTTTGCCTGGAACCTGTTATATAAACCGGGCTGGCCTCAAACTTATGTCAGACCTCATGCCCTCTTCCTTGTGAGCACTGGGATTATAGGGATGCACCAACAAACCCAACCATAAACTGGAAAGTTTTAAAGGACACCTTTTGACTCCTCTGTGCCTAATGAAACTATCACCAACATCAGCACCATCAACAATGGTTGTCCTAGTTTCTAGGTTCAGACAGACAAACGTCCTAGTACACATCTGCTCTTCTAGATGGTTTAGCTCCCAGGCTTTCTCCCAAGGAAGACATTCTAGTTACCTAGGCAGGGCCAGACCCCTGCAGTTGTATCTCCTCACAGCCCCTTTCACTTCTTCTACAGTGTTCATTCCAGACTTCAGTCATCTGTCTGTGTGAAGATTGCCTGTAATTTGTTCCTAGCTGGGCTCTGAGCTACAGGAAGGCTGGACCAGTACTTGTATTATCCCTGTGTCCTCATTGTTATAATATCTATATACTGCATAGGATCTAATTACAGCCCAATTAGTAATTATTGAACATATGATTGATTTATATAAACACACATATAGTATTATAGTTAATTTATGTGTAATATGTAATATACACAAATAAATGTTTGTATATATAAACCAAATGTGTATACAAACACAGGCATCTCAGATGTTCACTTAATTTCACTGAGCCTCACTTATTTGCCAAGTAAAATAAATATAAGTTTCATTGCAAGTCCAATGTGCCAGACTAATAAAATAGATTTAGAGTAAACTTCAGTGTTAAACACAGGATAGAGGACTCACAAAAGCTCTTCGATTATAAAATATATGGATGTATCTCTTAGTCAAGCTCACTCCCTTCTCTTCTTGAGTAAATCCATCATTTTAAATTTAGGGCCATATCCAAATATAGTACACTCCCTGTCATTTCTCAAAAGCTAGGCGGGTCCAGCCAGAAGTGCCTTCTATTAGCCTGGTTGCATTTCTGCTTCCCTCTTGGCTCGGGCGTGTGGGCTGATTGGAGCCTATGTGACTGCATTTACATCCAACCTTAGTCAGATGAATTTTTCAAGCATGATTTGCAAGTCGGCTCTCACATGCCTCCCGAGTCCAGCTGTGTGGCAGCTGCCGCTCCCGTGCATCCGCTCAGATCGCACTTGGATCAAAAGCATTTTGCCTCAACTGACTGGGGCTCAGTCCAGCTGCTGGCTCCTGTTCTCAGGATGTTTACAGCCCTATCGCAGTTCTACTGTGCTCATCTCATTATCACACATGGGTCTGAAGAGCATGGTGACACGTGTCCATGGCTGAAGTGGGCAATTTGGATGGCACAGGTCAGCCCCTGACACTTCTCCGAGGCATTTGCCTTAGCCCTCCCTGCCCACGTGTGGGTGCTCGCATTGGTACTGTGGTGACAAGAAGCGGCCCCAGGGCTATATATTCGTTAGTGTTGATGCCATGTGTGCCATCAGATCACATGATGCACTTCGAACAGTTGGCACAGAAGATCATACTCATCCTGCAGCAAGGCTGGATTACAGGCAGAACTCTATCCTTCCTTCTCCAATTCGGGCAATCTCTGTGTTTAGTATTTTACCTTCACTGCTCTGTCAGCACAATGATGGCTGCCACACTCCAACAGGAATTTCTGTGGCATGCTTTGTGTTGGAAAGGCTGTCCATGGTGAGTGTGCAGTGTGGGAGGAAGCCAGATGAGTCAGGTGACTCCTAACTAAGAGCCTGAGTGAGTTGCCTGTTCTCTAGGCTTCCCACTCTTCAAGGATAACAGGCTCTGTTATCACATTAAACCTCTAGATAAAAACTGCTTTAGAAACACTGCTTTCTAGGTTCACCTCAGAGATCTGTGTGGTCCATGCATTCCGGTACATGTCAATAGCATCTGCTCTATAACCCTTGTAATGTAGAATGATGGATGAACTGCCAGCGGAGACAGAGCTAGACTGGCAATGCTCAAATGTCTTCTATAAGCAAAGGGCATCTGTGATGAGCCTATCATTGTATCTAGTATGAAGCTTCTATCCCACCTAGGACACTTTAGAGCTTCCATTTAAATGCTCTATTTTGATAAAGTGCATGCTTTTTATTTTCCAGAAGCTCCATGCATCAACAGAAAGACATTGTGACAGTGTGGAACATCTCTAATGCTTCTGGGTGGGCTGTAGCACTATAGACTCTCATACAGTGGCCATGACTGCATGCTATTGAGCATCTGAAATAGAGCTTTTTCATGGGCATGGTGACACATGTCTATAGTCCTAGCACTTTGGAGATGGAAGGAGAAGGATGTTGAGTTCTAGAAAGCATTGAATGAGTTCAAGGCCATCCCGAGTTACATACGAAGACTTTATCTCAATTCTTTTCCCCTATGCCAAAAAAAGAAATACAGCTCTTTGGAACTGGGATGCACTGTAAATGTAAAATGTATACCAGGTTTCAAAGGTGTCATTGCAAAAGGGTATGTAAAATCTATAAATTTTTGTGATCTTTCAATAATTAAGTGGTAAATTTTATGTGACAAATAATACATTAAAGTTAGCTTGTTTTAAATATCTTTTATTAATTAAGTTAGGATTTTGTGTATATGGAGTTTATTTCTGCATGTATGTCTGTGTACTGTGTATTTGACTCTTTTCCATCAGACCAGTGTCAGCTCCCTTAGAGTCAGAGTGACAGATGGCTGTAAGCCTCCATGTGGGTGCTGGGAATCAAACCAGGTTCCTCTGGAAGAGTAGGCAGTGCTCTTAACTGCTGAGCCAGCTTCCAGCCCCTTAACTGTCTTTCTTATTTGTGCATGTGTGTGTTGCTGATGCATGTATGTATGTATGTTTGGGTATGTGTGGGGAGCATTTGTGTATGCAGGTACACATGAATGTGTGTGCACATGGAGGTCAAAGGTTGACATCAATGTCCTTTATGGCTTTCCACTTTATATATTGAGGCTAGGTCTCTTGGACTTGGAGTTAACGGCTTTGACTGGTCTAGGTAGTCAGATTGTCCAGGGCACCTGCTGGCTCTGGCCCTGAACATTGTTAAGTGCTGGGGTTTCAGGTGCCCTGCCTACACCTGTCTGGCATCTAGTTGCATTCTGGGAGTCCCCACTCAGTTCTTCACATGTGCATGGCAAATGCCTGAGCTACTGAGACATTTCTCCAGTCCCCTAATGTTAGCTCAATTTTAAAAAGCAGCTTTATGGGAATATTATATTAACAAACCCTACATATTTGATACATAATATTTGATCAATTTGAGTATATGAAATCATTTCAACAATCATAATACACATGCTCATCACCTTTAAATTTTTCCCAGTGTACACCATAACTTTTTGTGCTAAAAAACAAGAAATTTACCAAAACTTAAAAACAACTTGCTAAATATGCATTCTGAACTCACTTAAAAGTTTTGATTTTTAAAAATCTTTTCTTTAAAGAATGTTAATGGTACTATATATTATTGTCTACAGATGTCAAACTGCATGGTAGAGCTCTGTAGCCCCACCTCTCAGGATACTAGGAATTGAACCCATGTTCTTGAATGTCGTAGGCAAGAGCTTTCACACAGAGTGGTGTTCCTACCCTCCTTTTATTTTTTCCTTTGAGACACGGTGTCACTAAACTGTCCAGACTGGCCTTGAATTCTCCCTATAGCCCAGACAGGCCTTGAACTTCTGATCTTCCTACCTCAGCCTTTGGAGGCTACATGTCTGAGCCATCTAGCCTGGCTTATGACTTCTCAGATAACTGAAATTCTATCAGAACAGCCCCCACCAGGTCCCTGTCCACCCAAGCTCCTTGGAAGATTACATTTTATGTTGTGCTTCAGTGAACTTAAATGTATGCAGTCTTTGTCACTGTGTGACTTCCATTATTTCCTGTAGTGCAATGTCCTCCAGGTTCAATCATACCCTACAGATGGCAAGATTTCTTTCTTTAGTAAGGGTGGACTATTGTGCTGTTGTATATGTCAAATATTTTTATTTGTTCATCTGTTGATTGGCATTGGGTAGTTTTCATATCTTACCTATTTATATAATGCTATTATGTGCAGAAATCTTTCCAAGATTTAATTCAAGTCTTTTGAAAAAAATATACATTTATATATATGTATATACAAAAGATGTGCTATTGGCTCATATAGTAATTTTTATTTTATGGTTTTTTTTTTTATTTTGACAAGATCCTATGCGTCGAAAGTTGGCCTCAAATTCTATTTAGCTGGATATGACTTTGAACTTACAGTCCTCTTGCCCTCCCTCTAGAGTGCTTAGATTGCAGGCATGTACTACCACACTTGTTTTATGTGGTACTGGGGTTCCAATCCAGGGCTTTATCTGTGCTAGACAAGCACTCTATTAATTGAGCTATATCCCCAGATTCCATTTTAGTATTTTTGAGAAATCTCCATACTGTCTTCCATATAAGTTTTGCCATTTTACATTCAATCCAGCAGCATGTGCACTCTCCATAATCTCACGGAGTTTATCTTTTACTGTTTTGGTTTTAATAACAGCCATGCTAACTCTTAGCTGGTGATGCGCCATTATGTCTTTGATGTGCATTGCATTGCTGGATAGTGATGTGGAGCATCTCTTCACATGCCTGCTGGATATTTCTATATCTTCTTTGGAGAAATGTCCACTCACTTTTGCCCATCTTTAAATTGGATTGTTAATGATTTTACTATTGATTCATAGGTGTTGTACCTCATTTGAGCCACACCATTCTGGATATGTGGTTTGGAAACAGTTTTACCTGTTCTGTAGAATGTGTTCTTAGTTTCTCGATTATTTCTTTTGCCGAATAAAGCTTTTCAGTATGACATGGTACCATCTGCTTTTCCTGTTTGTGCTTGGGTACTGTATTGAAGAAGTCACCATTAAGCGCAGTGTTTAAAAAGCTTCCCACTTACATTTCTTCAAGGAGTTTTAGGTGTCAGGTTGTTGAATCTACCTCAAGCTGATTGTGTGTGTGTGTGTGTGTGTGTGTGTGTGTGTGTGTGTGTGTGTGTAATGTAAAGATCCAATTTCCTTCTGTTGTAGTGGATATCTAGTTTTCCTGGCCCCATTTGGTGAAGAGACAGCCTTTTAGCTATTGTGTGTTCCGGGCTCCTTTGTGAAAGAGCACTTCGCTGTATCCACATAGTTTACTTCTGGACTTTCTGTTTTATTAGTCTAAATTGTTGCTTCTATGCCAGTATCATCATATTTTAATAACGGCAACTTTGCAATAGATTTTGAAATCAGGAAGCTCACGTGGTTCCTCTTGCTTTTGAAAAAAAAGAGTTACTTTGAAAGTCACTCACATGTTTACAGTGTCTTTCTTGGGCAGGGCAGCTACAGGGGGAAGCATTTCGAGGATGACACTGTACAAAGAGGGACCATCACTGAATACTGCATCACAGCGTCCTTGCTAAGTGATGCATAGTAACCTTTCTGGTCCTGGTTCTACCTCAGCCTCCGAGCCCATATTGATTAGTGGAATTCAGAAGGAAAAGCTGGAGAAGGGAAAAGGAACTACAGCGGGTGTGCACTGTTCACTAATTCTGGGGCGGGGCAGGGGGGGCAATGCTTGACTCTCTTTCCTTCCTGGATCTACCAGCTACAGACACAGAGAAACCCATCTACTCCAGTTTGCATAGATTTTCCCTTTAGCTACCACCCTCTTCCCATCTCCTTTTCACCACAGCAGGCAAGGACTTAATAGGAAAAATATTATTTTTCAGAAGCTAAGAATGTAGTTAATAATAATAATAAGAAGAAAAATGTTTCAGTTAACAGAGTGCTTATTTAGCATGCCCTAAGCCTTGGGTTCAATCCCAACACTGCATAAACATGATGTGGTACCATCATATGCCTATGATTCTGTGCCTGGTAGCATATGATCAGGAGATGAAAGTAGCAGGACCATTCTCAGCTACACAGAGATTTCAAGGCCATCTGGAGCTATGTGATACTGTCTATACAAGCAAAATAACAATAAAACTCCAGTTATGAATAATAGTGTCATAAATCAGAACATGCAACCCCTTTGGAAAGCATTTATAACATCATGTTTTGAGGATATATATATATATATATACATATATATAAGCAAATATATATTCTTCCCTTTTAATTTAGTAAAACTTCTCCTGGGGATTTCTCTCAAGGGAATAGTCAATAGAAATGAAACAAATACATAAAGATATGCCATCAAGCATTATCCTAATCCAAAATTAGAAGCCATTTAAACACGTAATCATTGAGGAACAGTTATGAAAATTATACTGCAACAATTCCACATAATTTTGTACATTCATTGAAATTTATAATTGTGAAGACTATATGGCAACATAGAAAACTGTTTACAAGATAATGTTGGGTTTTATAAAGTAGAGCACATAAATTGTAGGTAGATTGTAATTGCACTATAACAATTGCATGTGTGTATGGAAGGAGGCACAAAAATGAAGCCCTCATGTTGAGGTTGTTAAATCATCAATTAGAGACCAGAGACCAGGGGTTTTTATCCAAGGTAAAATCCATCATAGATGGGCTTCTATGGGATCCATAAAAGAAGGGAAAATAAAAGATGTTTGGTGTGGCTATGCATCTCCCCCTCTCTCTTTCTTTTCTTTCTTTGCTTTTCCTTTTTTTTTTTTTTTTTTTTTTTTTTTTTTTTTTTTTTTTTTTTTTTTTTTTTTTTTTTTTTTTTTTTTTTTTTTTTTTTTTTTTTTTTTTTTTTTTTTTTTTTTTTTTTTTTTTAATCAGATTCTCCAAGGAGTTTACAAATGGGCACGTAATGATCACAGTACTGTTCCTTTCAGTAATTAACAGAAAATGAGGTATCCTCTTTTCAGGTGCATACCAAAGTAGGAACTGACAAGTGGGCCTAGGGAAGAATAAACCACATGGGTAGAACAGGCCTGATCCTGGTAAGGCTTGTGAAGGAGAAATAGTAGAGCATAGGCAGTCACGTTCCTGCCTGTGCCTGTGGGTACCTGTGACCTGTCCTTGCCCAGCCCCTTCCAGCTCAAGAGCCCGAAGCCAGTCTAGAATTCCCTGCTCTTAACCATCCCCCCATTTCTTCCCTCCCCATCATCCCTTCCTCCTTCCTCTTCTTCAGTGTTCCAGATCAGACCAGCTCTGCTCAACTGCCAAGACTCTGGAGCCCTGTAACCTAAGGAACATACCTGTGCTGCTCTGCCCACCATGCCTTGGCCTACCAAGGAACATGTGTCTTATTTTTATGGCTTAGGGAAACTGCCCCCAAATACTTGCATTTTGATGACTGGTTCTCTGGCTCATGGTGCATCTTTGAAGGCTGTGGAGTCATTAGGAGATGGCTCCTGGCTATTGGATGTTGACACTAGGATTTGACCATCAAAGATTATACTTGGTCTCCACCAGACACTGGTAATCATTCTAAAGTTTTCTCAAGAGACTAAAAAAAATTACCCCAAGACTCAGCTACTGTACTGCTTGGTTTGTACTCAAACAAATGAATGTTTCACTACAGAGGTATTATTATAACCAGGTGCCCAACTGCACCATTCACAAGAGTTAGGAAATGAAATCAGTCTAGATGTCTATTGACTGTACCAGGCTTTTTCTTTTGCGCAACCAATCAGCTTCCAAATCATGACAGGGAGTCTTCTTATTAGTTAGGAATCTCAGCCTTATCTTACCTCTTATTCTAATCTATTTCTCTATCTACGCTTTGCCTTGGGGCTTTTTACTTTTCTTTCATTCTCTATAATTATTTTCCTACTGTCTGGCGGCTGCCTGGCTTCAGACCCTGGGTGTTTGTGTCCCTCTCTTTCTCCTTCTCTTTCTGAAGCCTAGATGATTTCTCCTCTTATTCTCTTGTCTGTCATACCCATCTATTCCTCTCCTGCCTAGCTAGCTACCGGCTGTTCATCTGTTAGACCAATCAGGTGCCTTAGGCAGGTAAGGTCAAGCAGCAACACATCTTTACATAATTAAGCAAATGCAACATCAACAAATGTAACATATCTTTACATCATTAACAGTTACAGTAATATTCCATATCATAAGCAAATGTAATACATCTTTGCCTAGTAAAAATGATACTCCACAACCATCAACAGCTGAATGGATAATGAAAGTCCACATATGCACAATGGAGTTACATGCAGCTATAAAAAATGAGATCACAGGGCTTGCAAGAACATTGATAGACCTAGAAACTGTATTATCATATAATAGTTATTACATTTTAATTATTATATTTAATAATTCTTATATTAAGTAAAATGACTTTTACTCATAAAAGCAAATCACATATTCTGTCTTAGATTTAGATTTAGATGTCTAGATTTTAACATTTTGAAAATACAGTACTTTTACTTGTTCTCTGAACATTTCATGCAATGTGTACAAATATTTCAGTTTCATTCACTGCCCTTCAATTTCCATCTCCAATTCCTCCTAGACCTCTCCTCCCATTTCTGTTCCAACTTCATGTGCTTTAAACAGAAGAGTAATCCACAGTCTAAGTAGCGCTGCTCATATGTGTATGGGTGTGGGGCCTTGCTCTGGAGCATGCTCAGTTACCAGGGGCCACATGTCTAAAGAAAACAGTTCTCCCTCCCCTAGAAGAGCCATCAGCTGTCAATAGTTCTTCATCTATGTGCGAGAGGTCATGTGTGTGTGTGTGTGTATGTGTGTATGTGTGTGTATGTGTATGTGTGTGTATGTATATGTGTGTATGTGTTTGTATGTGTGTATGTGTGTATGTGTATATGTGTGTGTGTATGTGTATGTATGCATATGTGTGTATGTGTATATATGTGTGTATGTGTATGTGTGTGTATGTGTATGTGTGTGTATGTATATGTGTGTGTATGTATATGTATGTGTGTATATGTATGTGTGTATGTATATATGTGTGTGTATGTGTGTGTATGTGTATATGTGTGTGTATGTGTGTATGTGTGTATGTGTGTGTATGTGTATATGTGTGTGTATGTGTGTATGTGTGTATGTGTGTGTGTATGTGTATATGTGTGTGTATGTGTGTGTATGTGTGTATGTATGTATATGTGTATATGTGTGCATGTGTGTATGTGTGTGTGTATGTGTATATGTGTGTGTATGTGTGTATGTGTGTATGTGTGTATATGTGTATATGTGTGTGTGTGTACCCCGCCCCCATCCATGCCAGGCTTGACTGACTTGATAGTGTTCAGACAGCCACAGCTTCGATGTGTTTATAGGTGCTATGGTTCCTGTCATGTCTAGAAGACACTGTTGTGCCACAGTCTTCCTGACCGCTGGCTCTTACAATCATGCCACACACCATATATATACATGGGGTGTGGGTGCGGGAATAGTTCATGGAACTATAAAGGGGCTATTAAAGCAGGAGATTGATCTTAAAGGAAGCAGGGGAAGAGGAAAAACATGGGTAATAGAACACATGTGACCCGAAACAGAACAGGCTAACAGAGAGGGGAAGAGGACCAGATGCAGCAGGTGAGGGGGCAGGTGGGCAAGCGGAGCCGGGAAGGACGAGCATCAGGAAGTCTGTATGAAACGCCATGATGAAACGTATAGAGCTGGAAAGGACTGAAAAGAAGAAGAGGAGAAGGAGACAGAAAGCGGGAAGGAAAAAATGTTCCATTTCACACTCCTGCTACCACAGACAGCCATATTGCCGTGTGTTCTGAAGTCATGAGACAACGTAAACGTTCCCTCCCCTGAGCAGGTTCTGTCAGGGGTGTTGGTCACCATGACACATTCAGCTAACGCCTTCATCCCATGATGAGCTGGCACACGTAGGTCTTTAATTCAGGCCAGGCCAGCATCTGTGTGAAGCAACTTCTGCTCTGTATCCTCAGCTCTTCTGTGTCTGCCATTGGTCAGCCCCCTGCCATCAGCAGCAATGGAGGAACACCGAGCAGTATGACACGTCAGTCACCATCATCTGAAAGGACCACCACATGCTAAACTGTAGCAAAGCTATGACGGAACACCATCACCAGAGAGCAAGCTGTGGAGGAAAGGCTTACACTCCAGCATTGCGGTTCATCACTGAAAAGAATCCGGACAGAAACTGAGGGCAGGAACCTGGAGGCAGGAGCTGATACAGGGGCCACGGAGGGGTGCTGCTCACTGGCTTGCTTCCTCTAGCATGCTCAGCGTGCTTTGTTATAGAACCCAGGACCACCAGCCCAGGGATGGTACCACCTACCATGGGCTGAGCCCTAGCCGCTATTGGTCACTAAATGAGAAAATGCCTTTCAGCTGGATCTCATGGAGGAGGCCTTTCCTCAACTGAGGCTCCTTCCCTGATGACTCCAGCTTGAATTAAGTTGATGCTTAAACCAGCCAGTATAGCCCTTAGCATTTGGGCCAGCCTGCTGGGTTTTGTTTTGTTTTGTTTTTTTCTAACATCTACTTGACAGGTCCTGGACCTGGACCTGCTTACCCTATCATGGTATTCTTCCTTCCTAGGGTTCTCATGCTGGTTTGGAAATCAATTAGTATTTACTATCAGAAAGATTTTCTTGCTGAGACTGCAGATCCTGACACCCCACAACTCTTCCCCCCCCCCCCCCGCTTTTCTGAAGCTACATGCTTGGCTCATTCATTGGTGTGAGATTTTTTCAGGTTTTCAGTCTATCAGGGACCATATCTCTAGCAGGAAAACTATTATCAGCTTATGGCTACTAGGGTAAGAGGAATCTGTTTTCATATGTAGATACAGCCCATCTGCCTAGAGAAGGCTATATGGTTTCTCATGGAGACCTATGAATAAATGCGCTGAATAAAAAAGAGATGATTTTTTTTAGGAAGTAGCCCAGAAACCCCCTTCTGTAAGAGCTGCCGCCAGCTTCGTCCCTGAACTCTTATTAATGGCCTCGCTTCCCAGCACTTGGTTCCCCTGACATTTTGGTGAAAGCTTTTTTATTTTGATGCCAGTTCAACATTTACCCCCTCAACTTTTTCTGTCAGACTTCTTTTTCTCTGGAAACTGTTCAGCTAACCGTCCACAGCAGTCATTTCCCCCTACATGTATACGGGCTGCTTTCCTCTAAATCACAAATTTACCAGGCACCTAACTTTTACGGGGTGGCAATTAAAACAGCCCAGGGGGCTCTCTGTCTCTGAACATTTCTCAGGGATGGCAAGATGAGGCTGTATTTTTCTTCAAGACTCACTTTACCACATCACTGTGGTTATTAGAACATTCTTCATGCCCAGCTTCAGTGGTCGCAGTCTGAACCACACGTTTTCAGAGACTTGATCAGAATGGAACTGATCACCTTCACTGTGGAGACCCTTCATTGTATGAGGAGAGGTCAGTCATATTAAGATGAGAGAGAGAGAGAGAGAGAGAGAGAGAGAGAGAGAGAGAGAGAGAGAGAGAGAGAGAGAGAGATTTCACTTCTAAGTTTCCTTTCCTCGTATCTCTAGAGAACAAGCAGAACCCCAGGTTCCCCTCCATAAGCCATAACGTTTTAAGGATTCAGGTTTGTTAGACACATTGTGTCGGAGGCTAATTATCATCGCCAGACCACCAGCTGTCTCCTTTCCCTTTTATCCTTATAAGAGGAGCTTAAGTTTTTAACTGGGATCTGAATGCCTGTAATAACATTGTTTCCCATTCTTCCCTGTAGGTAGGTATGGCCATGGGGAGAGAAGGTGTGTGCTGTTTCCTGGAAGTATAATTAAAATGAGGGTTTGCCGGGGCTGCCTTTTTATCTTTCATTGTGAACAGGATTCGGATACAAAGACAGGATCCCTATCTTTGGACAGTGGAGCCCTATCTTGGACAATGGGGTCGAACCCTGAAGATGAAAATCTAATGAACTAGAAGGCACTCGAGGCATCAGTAATGTGTTACCTCAACTGCCTTACATCACCTGACCATGCTGGCAGGGTCGCAGAAGTGCATGCTCTCTTACTCAGTGTTGTATTCATTTCCTATTGTTTGGAGATGTGTCTAATGCTAAACAGGACACACTACGTATTTAGTATGTGATACTTATAGCTCCTATATATTTTTGGAGAATTTCTCTTCCTTCTCCTCATAGTTGAGCGAACTTGCAGAGGACTTTTTAATCCTAACCTTTATTGAGTGCTAACAGGGTTCCAGGTAAAGTAATGAGTTTCTTACATGGGATCCTTCCTTAACTTCACATCATCCCACTGAGGTGGATACTGTTCCTAGCTTTCCTGTGTACATGAGTACACTAATTTGCTAGAATTGCCATCATAACATTCCATGGAGCAGATACTTAAATAGCAGATTAATTTTCTCACATTCTTGGAGCTGCAAGTTTAAGATGGAGGTGCTGACAGGTTCTGCTTCTCTTGAGGCTGCCCCCCTTTTCATTGCCCTTGCTGCGGCCTTTGTTCTATGCCTGCCCATCTCCTGGTCTCTGTGTCCAAATCACTTCCTCTTTTAGATGCAACAGTCAGGTTGTGCTGGGCCACACTGAAGCTTTACAGCTTCATTTTAAGCGAATCTTCTCTCTCATGAACATCTCTCCAATACATTCTTGTTCGAGGTACTGGGGGTTAGAGCATTTTCCTAGTTACTTATCTGTCACTGTGAAAAAAATAAATGACTTCAGATAAACAACCTAAGGAGGACTTTACTGTGACTCACAATTCAAGGTATATAATCTGCCATGATGAAGCCCAGACGGCAGGAACATGACGTGGGTAATCACATTATATCTACAATAAGGGAGAAGAGAGTGATAAATGATACTTCTCAGTTCACTTTCCATTTTTCATACAGGAAAGAAGTCCAGCCCTGTGAGTGGTGCTGCCCACAGTGATCACATCTTCCTACTTCGATTAACCTAATGAAGCTAACTTCCCACAGTTCTGCCCAGAGGCTCATCTCCCACATAATTTTAGGTCTCATTGGGGTAATAATATAAACACATTTAAGTTGAGGGAATCCCAATTCTTCCCATAACAGCAAAAGCAAAAAATCAGAGTCAGATCACTAAACAGGACTTCACAAAAGCATAGTTAAGTGGTGAGAGATATGAGTTCTGTGATGGTTTGAACAAGAATGGCCTCCATTGGATGCTTAGTCACCAGGGAGTGGCACTCCTTGGGAAGGATTAGGGGGTGTGACCTTGGGGAGGAAGTGTTTCAGTGGGGGTGGCTTTTGGGGTTTAAAAAACCCAAGCGAGTCCCAGAGTCTCTCTCTTCCTTTCGCCTGTGGATCTGGATGGAGAACTCTTAGCTACTTCCTCAGCACCGTGTCTGCCTGCATGCTGCTAGACTCCTCACCATCATGAAAATGGATTAAGCCTCTGAAACTGTAAGCCAGCCCCAGTTAAATACTTTCTTTTGTAATAGATGCTGTGGTCACAGTATCTCTTTACAGGAATAGAACAGTGACTAAGACAGGTTCCAGTCCATAACGTCTGTTTTCAATGTAGTTCCTGAGCTTATGCAATCAAATATTAGTCTGTTCTTTGTCTTGTCAGATGTAACCATCCTGCATCTACAGAAACCCCCAACCCACAGATGCTCAAGTATATAGTGCATAACTATATACCTCTTTATCTTAGATAATCTCTATTCCTATGGCATTGACACTCTATAAATGCCAATTTGCTATATTGATTATGTTATAAAGACAAGGAAAATGCCTGTACACATTTAGTATACATTGGTGCTTTGCTGTTTTCATGGTTGGTTGAATCTGGAGATGCCGGATTTGTGGACTCAAAGGATCACTGATCTTCTCTGCATTCCTTATCATTACTCAATAAGCCCCAATTTCCCAAATTTTTTATACCTCCAATGATCAACATTAAGTTGGCTTTAAGACCAGGTTTGTGCTTTCCTAGGAAGCTTCATATGATCACTATTATCTTGTACATTAACCTCTGGCTTTCACTTGGTAATTGCACCAGAAACTTTTACCCTGTCACCCTTGGGCACTGGCAGCTTTGGTTTTGCAGGGCAAAGGCAAGCATTTGGAGCAGCCTGCCTGCTCCACCCATTGGCACCTTGAATCCAGTGGTGGAAAGAGGAAGGAGGCCGAGGCAGTGGACTGCCCCATCTCCCAACCCTGCACTCTCACATTGGGTGGGTACAGAGTGCCCTGTGTTCCCAGACCCAATGCTTCTCCACACCATTGCTCCCACCCCATTGTCATGTCCTGCCTTCTATGCTCTGGTCTTCTAATATTCTGCTTCCTGTGTCCATCACGAGTCCCTATCCCATTACTTCCTCCAGAACCCTGTGACTTTTATCATCATATTTTCTTTCCTCTGTCAGTTCCTGCTGATCCTGGATCTCTTTGGGGATTAAAAAGCCAGAGACAACTCTTCAGTGTACCCCTCTTTGTGCAGAACTAAATTAATACAGGAAATACTAAAGAGCTTATAGAGACGAATTTGATCTATCTTCACAATGAACCAGAAGATCGCACCTCTCTTACTTATGAAGAACTATAGCATTGAGAGGCACCCAGCAGGTGCATGACCAAGTAAAAACTTAAACCATGATTCTTTTCTCAGACCTCAAGCCCTTAACCATTCAGATAGTTTCTACAAAGAAGCCAAACTTGTCTTCTCACATAGCATGAGGATAACCCACACAGACATATATACATATTCTAAGGTCTGCCCATGGGCAAGGCCACAAGGAATTTTTGCATCTTGTTTCCCCAGGGGCTGGCAAGATAGTTCAGGCTTGATTATCTGAGTTCCATAAACCCTAGGACCCATACACAGGAAGGAGATAACCAGCCCCAAAGGTTGTCCTTTGCCCTCAGTGCACACTTTAGTACACACACATACACAGAAAATAAGAAGTTAAAGAGTAGTTAGAAACCCTAATTTGAACCAGAGCAATAGCTCAGTGGTTAAGAGCACTTGTTGTGCCTATGGAGGACCTATATTTAGTTCCCTGGACTCACATGAAGATTCATAGTCATCTATAAGTCTAGTTCTAGGGGATCTGATATCCTCTTTAGGTACCGGGCATGCGCATGATGCACATACATATAAATAAGTATACACATATACACATAAAATAAAAATAGCCCTTCCATTTTTAAGCACTCTTATTTTACAGCCTCAATTTTCAAAGCAAGGAATGCCCCTTCATGTTTCTCTGTCTGCTACTGTAACAACACTTGAGCTACTTAGCAGTATGCTTCTTTGATTACCCTTGCAAGGGCACTTAGAAGGAAGTACTCTCATCCCCATTTCACCAGTAAGGAAACTGGGACATGGCATTGCTAAGCAACTACATCAGATCACTCAGTTAAAAAGAGGGTGCTATTAACATGTTCCTCCAAAGTCCATGTATGATAGGTTTGATCCTTAACCCATAATGCTCCTGGAAGGACATGAGATGTTTGCTTGTTTGTTTGTCGAGACAGGGTTTCTCTCTGCAACCACCTTGGCCATCCTGGAACTCCCTCTCTAGACCACACTGGCCTTGAACTCACAGATATCCACCTGTCTCTGCCTGTACTAGGATTAAAGGTTTGTGTCACCACATCAGGTGGAGAAGGTACAGATTATATGGGTGGGAAGGGTTACCTTGAAATGGATGGTGGGCTTTTTCCTCTTCCTTCTTGTGTTGCCTCCTGAATGTGAGGTGTATTGTAATAGAAACATTATCACAAAGGAAATGCTGTATTTCTGAGTACGCTAGCTCTAGCCCTCCTTCCTCCCCCCAGGCAGCCTTCTTCCCCTACGTTACCATGGTGAGCTGCCTCATCACATCCCAAAGCAAAGCGAAGCAGCCACTCATTACGAATTGACATCCCCAAAGCTGTGAGCAAAACTAGAACATTTCTCTATAAGTGATGGAGCTCAAGCATTGTTATAGTTACAGACAGGTGGTAAACACACAACTAGCCAGGACCAGACAGAACACTTTCCAGACAATGCAGAATGCAGGTGACAGACAAGGTGACCACAGGTCTCTACACCAAACTGCCCTGCTCCTTCAAATGCCTAAAGACTTATGAGCAGGGTCACGTAGGAGGAATCACAGGGAAGGCTAGAGTGGCATTTACTTTAGATTTAATGTCCATGTGATTATGTTAGGCATCTGAAAACACAGTGGATTCAAAGATAAATTTGGGCTTTTGTCTCAAGCCCCACTTCTGCCCTCCTTTGCTTGCCCAGATACTTCCACACCTCTGATGTATTTGCATTTCAAGTCAAGCCCAGAAAACTTAACTGCATTTTCCCTTTCTCTGAAGATATATTAACACATGGCCAGAGTATGTAAACAATGTCAACATTGTTGCCTGGGCTTCAAAGCCAAAATATTCCCTCCTGTGGAGGATTGCTTTTTGCCCAGTGGTGACATTTTGATGCAATGTTTAAGGAAGGCAGATGTTCATCTGCTTGCTTATTTGCCATAGCCCACAAAGCTAACAGTGATTTAAATCCAAATTTCTTTCAATCTTCCAGAGTACTTTATTTTTATTATGATGAAAATTGTAACACTGAAGATTCATGGTTGACGCTGTCAATTTGGTCCATGGTGTTAAACTCCTGTCACCCAATGAAGGAACTGAGTTATGGGGTGGGCATGAAGTCTCTTCCCAAGTAAGCCTACTATATAAGAATTAGAGGCAACAGAAGCCAATAGAGCCTGTCCACAGGAGGAACTTCTTACGAGGTGCTGTGGAAGATACACAGACCTTTACAGATACAGAAGGTACAGCTGCCTTTAGCAGCTATGAATGCTAACTGGCATCATGCTGCACTTTTGCTGTAAAGCCTTGTATAAGCTCTGTGTTAGCTTTTCACTGCTACAATAAATGCCTGAGAGAAACATTGTAAAGGAGAGCAAAGATTTTAGCTCATAGTCTCAGAGGTTTCAGTTCATGGTTTCTTAGCTCTCTTTACTTTAGATCTGTGGTGAGGTAGAATATCATGGAAGGAAGCATGCTGTCTTAGGGTTTCTATCACTATGAAGAGACACCATGACCATGGTAGCTCTTATAAGTAAAAACATTTAATTGTGGTAACTTGCTTACAGTTAGAGGTTCAGTCCATTATCATCATGGTGGGACATGGCAGTGTGTAGGCAGACATGGTGCTGGAGAGGTAGCTGAGAGTGGTACATTTTGCAGGTGATAGGAAGTGGTTTGTCTCATTGGGTGTGGCTTGAACAAGACCTCCCTTACTTCAATGAGGCTACATCTCTCATTAGTTTCCTCCTTTTGGGAAGCCATTTTCATTCAAACCACCATATTCTACTCCTTGGCCCCACAAAGGCTTGTAGCCATATCATAATGCAAAAATGTAACTCATTCCAATTTCAAAAGTCCCCATAATCTATAACAGTCTCAAACTTATTAAAAGTCTAAAGTTTAAAGTCTCTTCAGAGATTCATGCAGTCTTTTAACTATAATTGCCTATGAAATTAAAATAAAAAAGCATATCACATACTTTCAACATATGATAGCATAGGACTTACATTACCATTCCAAAACATAGCGAAGGAAGCATTGTGAGGAAATAATGGACCAAAGCAAGACAAAAGAGCATTTGGGCAAATTCTAATCTCTGTATATCCTTGTTTGATGTCAAAATGCTCTTCAAATCTCCAACTTTTTCCAGCTCTGTTGACTGCAACATACACCTTTACCTTGGGCTGATTCCACCTTGTGTTAGCAGCTCTCCTTAACAGCTATCCCAGAACTCTGAAATTTCCAACATCTTGGGGTCTTCAAGGCAATACAGGCTTTAACTTCACAGCTTTATGCAATGGCCTCTCTAGACCTCTATTCAGGAACATTCCTGCCATACACTTGGCCTCATCAGCCTTCCTTAGTTGAGGAGGCAAATCTCATAGACTCTTTCTTCTCTTCTTAACTCCAGAACCACATGGCCAAAGCTGCCAAGACGGGAACATGACCCCCTTGTTCAATTACATCTTCACCAAGCTTCTGTTTTCAGTGGTTTCCTGCCCCGCCTAAGCTTGGCTGTTCGGGAACTAGCTCTGTAGACCAGGATGGTCTCAAACTCATGTATTTACCAGCCTCTGCCTCTGGAGTGCTGGGATCAAAGGCATGCATCAGCACACCTGACACTAAGCTTTTCTTTAATTCTCTTTCACAACTTGGAAATGTAGGTGGGTGAATCTTGCCCTGAGGTCACTACTCCCTTTATTTCATTTCTTAATCTCCTTGAACACTGGCCTTAGCTCCATTCCACTTCCTGGTGTTCCTTTTCTCCTCAAAATTTACATTTTCTTGCTCCTTTTTGTTATAAATCTGTGTAAGAGTAACCAGTAATAACCACACAGCAGAGTCTATACCAGGGTGTTTTGAGATTTCTTTTGTCAATGAAATTGACCTAAATCTCTTCACTTTCACGCCAGGCACACTCTTTCATACCAGGGCAAAAAGCATTCTTCACCAAAGTATCACACAAATGATCTTTAGGCTAAAATTCTTTTCCTCTGAAACCTGCAAATCACCCTCAGCACCACTGTTGTCCATGCTTCTACCTGTTTGGCCCATTAAGCAGTGCTTAAAACATTCTGCTGCTTTACTAACCCGAAGTCCAAATTCCTCCAAACAAAAGCATGGTCAGACATATCACAGCAATACCCTCAGTTGGTCCTTAGTGCCAACTTCTGTCTTATTTAGGGTTTCTATTGCTTTGAAGAGACACTATGACCACAGCAACTCTTATCAAGGAAAACATTTAATTGTGGCGCTTGCTTACAGTTAGAGATTCAGTCCATTATCATCATGGTGGGACATGGTAGCATGCAAACAGACATGGTGCTGGAGAGGTATTTTAGAGTTCTACATCTTGCAGGCAGCAGGAATTAAACTGCCTCACTGTGTGAGGCTTGAGCATTCATAAGACTTCAAAGCCTGCCTCCACAGTGACACACTTCCTCCAACAAGACCACACCCACTTCAACAAAGCCATATTTCCCATTAGTGTTGTGTGTGTGGGAGGCATTTTCTTTTAAACCATCACATATGTGGTGCAATAAACTGATAGCCAGAAAACAGAGACAGGACAGGGTAGGGTTCTTCAGAGGCAAATCCTCAATGGTCTGCTTCCCCCCACTAGCTTCAATTTCCTGAAGTGCTCACCACCCATAATAGCCTCAGCAGTTAGGGGCCAGGCTTTCATCACATGAACTTTTGAGAATCATTCCAGAGGCCATGGATAACAAGACACTTAGCTACTCTGGGCACATTTAATGTAGTCTGCCACCCACATTTACAGGTTTTGTCTTCACAAATTGTGAATCTAAAATCTTTAAAGAGAAGATCCCATCTGTACCAAGGACATGCAGATTTCTGCTGCTATGCCACGATCAATACAGAGCAACAACTATTGTTGTAGCACTTACACTGTACTATAATGCAGAGATGATATGGAAAGATGTGTGCCAATCATACGTAAATATAATGCCAATTTGTAGAAGGCTCATGAGCATCCTTAGAGTGTGGAGGAGTCACCATCCAGTCCCCAAATGAGACTGAGGCATGACGGCTTGCATGTTTTAGGCTGTTGTAAGCTAACAAACTTGGGAGTTCCTAGTATAGTGTCTGACATAAAACTGTTATTAAAAATATTTTTCAATCTTTTAATCTGAGAGATTAAATCTTTCAGAGCAAATTCTGAATTTGCATTTTAAATATCTTTCCATCTAAAAGGGCAAAGACTTCATTTATATGCATTTCTCTAAGATCATATCTGCTCGTCAAAATAAAAAGGGAAATCCTGGAAGTTAGTAACAGATGCCAAGAGCATGTGAAACCCTGCTCTCTCTTCCAGGGGCTTGCCTGCTTAATGACGTGGTTGGGTCATGCTTGCTACTCTGACCAAGGACTTCAGAGGTTGTGGGGTTTGCTCACAACATGAGGGGATCACCGCCTCACTGCAGATACCAAAGAGGAAGCGTGGGCTGCAATGGCCATGCTTAGTATATTTTAGTTTGGGTTGCTGATTTATGGATAGAGCAGCGCCCAAGCATTTGCAGACAGCAACATGGGAGTCTTGACCTTTGCCCTTAAGCAGTTCACATGCTGCTGCAGAGATAAAGGGAAGCAGAAATGTGTGTGAATTTGTCAGCTCTGTGATTGGAATGTGGACATGGACCATGTGGGTCCGGAGGAGTCAGGCATGACTTTCCGGAGGAGAGGATGCCTGAGCTAAATCTGGAAGAAACCATTCATGCATACACACATCATTTTCTTTATTTAGCAAATATGTGTCAAGTGTTTCCTACATGTCAAACATGGTTTTGAGCAGTGCACTGCAGTTAGATGAGCGCACAGAAGCTCTGCTCGTGCGGAAGTGACAAGCTGCTTAGGAAAGACAACAGCCATTTGACATAGGAGGTGGGCAGAAAGGACTTCCAGGCTGGTCCTCTCTCAGTGGTCACAAGAGCAGGATCTGTGCTAGGGACCTAAGCAATGCCATTAATTGACAGTGCTCTGTGGCCAGCCCTTTCCACTTCTAGAAAAGCTAGCCCTGTTGTTCTCCAGCTCATGGAACAGTGATGGGTTCTCATACTAGTTAGCCTTGTAAAAATTTTTTTTAACATGTACTGTTCATAAGCCAAATTCCAGAATTGTTTAGCCGCAGAGGAATAGATAAAGAAAACATGCATACTTGGTTTTATCATTTTGTTATTTTTTTTTTAAATGACATACTTGAATATAATGGCCTGTGATCTCATTCACCCCTGCTATCCTCTTGTTCTCTCTCACTTACTCACCCCACGTGCTCCTCCTCTTAGCCTTCCCCTCCCTTCTAGCCTGGTAGCTAAAAAATCAGGCATTTTAACTTCCCAGAAGACATGAAGAAGTGGATGCACCCAGAGATGAGCCAGTATGCTAAAGATCACTCAGTGAGGACTGGCATCCTAGCCACACCCCCTTGACAGCCCATGTTACCCTGTGCTTCTCAATGGGATGCTATTAATAGCGGCAGGTGTTGAGTAGCAGTGAGCAATTCTTCATTGGCCCAGACATTGCAGAACCTTTTGAATTTCTGGTTCCTGTCAGCAGTAGGAGGCCTCATGACAGTCAAATGCTCCTATATCTCCCCATTTTTCTCCTCCCGAGGGTTGGCACTATCTCCGAGGAGAACAGTAGTATCCAAGCTGCTCTTGTTAGGGATAAGAAAATGAAGTCACCAGAAGCCGAAGGGGTTTGGTGGCTCTTCACATACTTGCTGTGTGCTATTAAACATCTGTCATTAATATTCTCCTCCAGCCTCATCTGGGAGACACCAGGAAGCTGACCCTGGCACAATATTCATCTATGCACTTGTTCCACAAATAGCTGCTGATTATACAGTGAGCGTTTTATGTTATATACAGGGGATGCAATGTTGAAGAGGGATACAGGACTAATCCTCATGGAGTTCTGGCATAAAGATGTCAGGGGTGGGGGTCTGGGTACCAATGAACAATTATAAGAGAATGGATATTCAGTATGAGGGTGGGGGTTTTGCAAAGGACATAAGATTCTAGACACGGCTAGACAACTGAGATTTGAGAGCACAAGAAACAAGATATTCCCAACACAGTTATTCCCAACATGGTCCAGAGCTGGACCAAGGTGGAATGCAAAAAGGTTTTTCTTAATGATCTTGTAGCTAATGAACTCCTCAGTAATGTTTCAGTGGAGACAGGACCATCAGATGCCAGGGAAAATGTTTAGAGCTTTAAGAATCACACAGAGTTGGAGTGAGGTGCTATGCAATTTCCTTCATAGTCCAGCATCATGAAAGCTTTTGTTGGATCCACTGAAGATCATAAACAATGCAGAATGTTGTGGTCTGAATGTATGTGTCCCTCTAAAATTCCTATGTTAAAAGCTAGTCTTCCAGTGTGATGGTGTTAGGAGTTCAGCCTTGAGGACATGGCAGATCTCCAGGCAGAGATATGGTGTGTGCTTTCAGAAAAGGAGCCCTGGGGACCTGTCGTCAGAATGGAGAACACAAAGCCCCCCTGTGAAACAGAAAACAGGCTACCATCTGACTCCAATATGTAAGTGACCCCTCATCTTGATTTTTTTCAAGACCCCAGAATGAAGAGAGGTAAATTTTTATTATTTATAAATGACCAACTCGCGGTACTTTGTTATAGCAGTTTAGATGGGCTAAGACACTAAGCTATTAAGCAATGTACTATGGTGGAATAATCTGTTTTTCCTCAAAAAAATGTTTCTACAAAATGCTGAGGGTCCCGTCTTACTCACTTTCCACCTGCCCGTCCAAATATTTGGCAAGAGCAGGCAGCCGCTCTCTGAGCACACAGTTTAGCCTTCCTGAGGAGGTTGGGCATGACCAGCAGAGGGTCCTCCTTCCTTCAGGTGCTTTTAATTGGGCACTTAGATTTTTGTTTCCAGGCTGGGCAGAGCCACTCACTCCAATTTGTGGTACTCTCTGCTGATCCAGGGGACAACAGCTGAAGCACTGGATGGGGACAGTGTGCTGACAAGTGTGTGACAAGGAAAAGGTTTCAACAAATGAGGGTGTCCAAGAACTACAGAACTCTGTTCCAGAAGCCTCCAGAAAGTGTCAGCTTCTCATAAATACTCTCCTGTGCACAAACCCAATGCATTGTCTCCAGAGCAGCTCTGACTAGATGAAAAGCCATGTCTGTGCCACTAGTGTCAAAAGGACACAGCTTAGGGAAAGGACTCAGCCACTGGACAGGCTGATGATAGGGGGAGATGATGGCTTAGATTTCAACTTCAAAAAAAAACCCTCAGAGCTGTCACCATTAGCTCTCCCGGTAGCTTCTGTATGAGAACAGTTTTACTTAAACCAGACACAACGCCAGCTACTGATGAAATAATTTATGGAGTAAAATAATGGCTGTCAGGTATATATATTTTTTTCTAATTCTCTTTTCTCTGCCCATCATTCACATTCTATTTATGACCTAAGAGCCTCTCTTCATTTCTAATGCTCACTCAGTCTGCATTCCCAAATCCTTTCTGCAGTTCAGAGCCCAAGTTTACATCATCCTGCTGATGACAGGGAAGAAGGATTGAGATAAATGGCTATTCCCTGGGTGACCCTGCGTCCATTCACTTTCTGTGCCAGGGTTTGGCTTGAGATTCCAGGCATAGCTTGTGACTATCAGACTTTCCACTGGCCCCTGCAGGCTTGGAGGAGAAATTTGTCTTCTTGAGAGTCTCACCCACCTAGTCAAGAGTCTATGGGAAGAAATGTTACCATCTTCTCCCCAGGCCCTTCTGGAGAAGACATCTGAGTTTCCTTCCATCCTTCTTCTTTCTTTTGCTTTCTTGATTGCTGCATCCAACTCCATCTCCTTCGAGATCTAGAGTTTCTGGCTAGCTGCAGCCTTCTTCAGATATAGTTAGAGTTGCTAGGACTGTCCACACATTAAAAGGTTTTCTTGAATTTTTGTGTGGTGGTGCATTATTGGAACACAATCCAAGAATAGAGTCATCTGAGTAGATTTCTGAGTACTTGTGAGAAAACCCTAAGAAACCATGACAAGTTCCTTCAAAAACACAGGATTGATCTTCTTTTACTCTTTTATGTCCCTCACAGCTGTAGCAGGAATGAATGTATTTCAGATTATTCATTGCAAGTGGTTATTGTTATTTGTTTATATGTCTCTGTGGAAGATGTGGTTTTATTTTTTCTTCATGTAGCTTGTCTGCCATGTGTGGCTTGTCCACTCTGTGTGGCTCACCCTTGTGACTGTATACTTTACTCATGTGACTCTACTTTACTCTCAAAAAGTATAAATTGTCTGATGCTCTAAATAAAGTTGGCTATTGTGGGAGACTTTAGTCTGCCTCATTTATGGGCTACCAAGCTCTACATCTTCTAGAGCAATAGGCTGTGCATGTCATATAATTCCAGCTCCCAGGAAGCAGCACTATGGAATTCTAGGCAAGCCTGTGGTGCATGACAAGATCGTCTTCCAAAATAATTATTCTTGGTGCATGGGGGATGACTTCATCAGTAAAGTGTTTGGAAGTACTCAGGTTCAATCCCCAGAGAGCTCATGAAGATAAAGCCAGAGTGATGTGTGATTCTACCTGGAGAGGAGCAGCATAGACAAGTGGACTCCTGGCCATCCATCCTGGCCCAGTTGGTAAGCTCTACCGAAGATAGATAGAACATGGACGTCTTGATTACTGGAAGCTCCAAGTTCTAGATAAATGTTAGATCCATTCCATCCTTAGGCAAGAATCATAAGTGTAGGAGACTATCTGATGTCAACAATTTCACCAATAGTGGTTAGTTAGCTTCTAAACCTGACAGAGAGACTTCAAAGAGTCTACGAAATACTTGAAGGAACATTGCCTAAAAGGAAGAAGGAGGAAATGGAGGAGGAGGAGGAGGAGGGTACCCAAGCAACAATACCCAAAGTTTAACACCATGCATATGCATATACCAGTACAAGTTATTCTGTTTTTTATATAAATGACATTAGTCACTTAAATGTTTATTTAGAAATGCATAGTTCTGGTGCTAAAGAGGTGCTTCAACAGTTAAGAGCTAATACTGCTCCTGCAGAAGACCCAAGTTTAGTTCTCAGCATCCATCTTGGGTGAATCACAATAGCCTTACAAATAGTCAAAGCACAGAGAATAATTGTCAGCAAAGTGTTCATATAGGACATCTGTGTCACATTCCCTCTTTTCCTGGTTCAAGAACCACTTTTGAAGAGGTGACAGATGTCAGGAAGGATTGGTGTGCAGTGGAATCATCGGGACATGACAAGACTAATGTGCTCATTCAGCTACTGTGGCTCAGGATGCTTTCAGAAGACCAGCACAAGATCAATCCAGCCAACACTCCAGCGAGGGGGATGGTGGGGGAGGGAAGAGGCTATTAACCTCAACTGTTAGCTGAAGAGTTGTTGGCTTCTAGAGAAGAAAGGGTCAATTTTAAGGGTATAGCCTCTTGAAAGGTCAATCATTCTCCAGGGGGTGACCCAATACTTTTCAGTGTATGGTCAGCACAAATTGGAATAAGTTGACTGCTAAAAGCATGGGATCGGAGAAGGGGAGCTGGAGAGACCACTTAGTGGTTAAAAGCACTGGTTGTTCTTCCTAAGAATTCTGGTTCGATTCACATGCACTTGGCTTGTAAACATCTCTAACTCCAGTTCTAGGGGATCTGCTATCCTCTTCTGGCCCATGCAGGCACCAGGATCAGAATGTAAGTGATGCATAGCTATACATGCAGGCAAAACACTCATGCATATAAAATAATGGGAAAAGGGAAAAAAGAATTCATGAAGAGAGATCAGAAGCGAGTGTATATGATAGTCAGTCTTGGTTGCCAACTTGACTTACTTGGAAAGAGGGAAGTTCCAAATTGCATCCATCAGATTGGTCTGTGGGGCATTTTCTTGATGACTAAATGATGCATGAGGGTTTAGCTCACTGTGGGTGGTACCATTCCCTCGGCAAGTGGGCGTGGGCTGTAGAAGAAAGTTAGCTGAATGTGAGTCTAGGAACAAGCTAGTAAACAGTATTTCTCAGTGCGTTCCTTCCTTGGCTTCCTCCAATGATGTACTGCACTATGTGAGCCAAAATAAACTCTTTCCTGCTCAGGTTTCTTTAGGTCATGTCATCAACCACAGCAACAGAATCCAAAGTGGAACCGGGCAGCCTGGGGAGGGGCTAAGGGAGCGTGGGAGGAGTGAACATCATAAAACTACATTTCAGTTTTACATAAAATTATAAAAAATAATAAAATATTACATTAATAAAAATATAGTTCTTGGCCTCTGTGACAATGACTGAGACATTTCTAGAGCATTGGCTAGCCATTGTGGCTACTTTGCAGTAGTCTTCCTGAGACAGTTTGCTGTTGGGGGCATTTTATCTGCATTTTCTAGACACTGCTATGAAGATAAAGATGGAGGTCTTGATTACTGGAAGCTCCAAGTTCTAGATAAATGTTAGATTCATTCCATCCTTAGGTGAGAATCATAAGTGTAGGAGACTATCTAATCTCAACAATTTCACCAATAGTGGTTAGTCAGCTTTTAAACCTGACAGACTTCAAAGAGTCTATGAAATATTGAACTTGAAGGGAAAATGGTGTGTGTGTGCATGCGTGCGCACATGCAGAAATGGTTCCTCAAAAGAGATTAGGAATCATGGTTCCAGAGTGTCCTGCAGATACATTCTGTTCTTTAGCATCCTCCCCATCCAGCAAAGCAGCTAGCACCCACTCTTGTCTCCTCCTCCCCTCCAGCCTCACTTCTCTAGGTTTCTTCACCTCTCCCCTGGCTGTCACAGGTATCCCCGGTTAGAACCCTGCTCCTTTTCCTCTTTCTAGTCTTCTTTCCTATGCTTCTTCCTTCACCAAATACTGTTCTTCTATCCTATTCATCCTACAGCCATAGATAGTCTGCCAAACTCCAGAACTGACCAGTCTCTCTCCAGTCTAAAATGGAAGAGGTTCTCACCATGCCTACAGGATAGCAGTGATGAATGCTGTGGGGCCTTTTAACCTAATCATTCTCTGTTCATGAGTTACTGCTGTCTCCTGCAGTTCCTCATCCTATCTCCAACACCCTCAGCTCTCTGCTGAAGTGTCTTTTCTACTCTTTCACCTTGAATGACCTTTCCTTTATTCTACTCTTGGGAACTTTATTTAAGCAAAAATGACATCTCTGCTGCTAGCTGTGTTATCCCACCAGCCAAACTCCCAAGGATCTTACGGTACTTGTCTCTTTGTGCAAGTAATAGCATCCATTGAGAAGCACAGTGCAACATAGGCTGTCAAGGGGGCATGGCTAGGATGCTAATCCTCACTTTGTACCAACTAACTGTGTTGTTCTTTAGCAAACTGGTTTGTCTCTCTGTGCATCGACTCCTTCATGGATGGGCTTTGGTCTGCTCTGTGAACAGTACCCCCACACATGCAGCTCACTTCTCTCTCCTTTATGGTTTCTAACATAACACTTAGAATGAAACTGTTTCACTGAAGGGCAAAATCTGTTCTGTTTTAGAAACAGCCTTTAGTCTCAAGAGGTAGTAATGCAGAAGGCTGTCAGATAACCGAAAGCACTTTTTCCTCCTTCCTATGGATTCTTCAAAGCTTTCAAATAAAAACCCCTGGCCTTTGGGGAGCAGCAGACCTTTGAAGTGGGGCATGGCATGGGTAGGAATACTATTTAAGCTGGGACAAGTGAGATATTTTTAATGCAAGAGAAGAGCAGAGAAAACAAAAACAACGAAACAACAAAATGCACAGGGTAGTTTTTTGTTTGTTTGTTTGGTTTTTTATTTGTTTGTCTATAACTAAATCGATGTAATCTTATAAAGTACACATCTGCTGCTCTGGCTAGAGGCTGGCAATAAGATGATAAATCAATATTCAGGTTTATGAAGAGCTGGGGTATCTCCTATGTGAGAAAAACAAACATTTAAAGAATCAAAGTGTCACTGAAATAATACCCAGGGCTTTGATGTTGCTCAGTTAGCAGAGTGCTTGCCTAGAGTCCACAAAGCCTTGGGTTCAATCTCCAGCACTGTGTCACCCCACCACAAGAGAAGTAAAGGCAGAAAATCTGAAGTTCAAGGTCATTCTCAAATATTTTGAGGCCAGCTGGAATTGCATAAGACCCGAACTCAAATAATAAAATAATTGAGATGTCTTAGTAGTTAGGAGAATTGGTTGCTCTTCCAGAAGACACAGGTTTGGTTCTCAGCACGCAGGTGATGACTCAAAGCCACCTGTAACTCCAGTTCTAGAGTTTTAGGATATCCAGTGCCATCTTCTGACTTCTTCAGGCTCCTTCACAACCACATACACACAGGCATTCACACATAACAATGCACATAAAATAAAATTAAAAATAATGAAAGAACATGTAAAATATCACTAGGCTACATAAAGAAACCATTGGTCATTCAAGGCATTTCAAGCTTCTCTGGGTCATTGTTGAAATATTAACTGTGTCTTATTTTGCTTTCCTTCCTATCCTTTGTTCTGCTGACTCTCGATAATGATTAGTAGAACAAGATGCCTTCATTAGACCTTGTCCTTGGTTGGGCAGCTAGCCTTGGTTCTGAAACACTCTCACACAGACTTCTGAGACTCCATTTTTTTGACTCTCCTTCAGACTCCTGGGAATTGTTTTACTCATCAGCTCACTTGCTTCCTGTCATCAAATGCAGATGCTCTCTGTGACTTCTGCTTTTTTTCTTTTACATGTTCTCCTTATACCCGGGTTGAGGGACCCCCCCCACAAAGACCACCAGGAAGCTGGACTCTGTGCAAACACATGAGAGTTTTTATTGTTATGAATAGGTTCCAAACAAGCCAGGGTCGATACCCTTTGTTCTGATGCAATGGAGGGTTATCTGCCCTGAGCCCAGAGGTGGTTGGGGGGTGTTAAAGAAAAGCCTACATAAGCAGGATGTTGCACATCTTGGCATTTCAGATTGGGCAAAAGGGCTTGGGGTATAGTAGTTATTGGCATGAACCTAAGTTTTGAATCTATTGGCCGTCAGGTGTACTCCCAGACCTAGGCCCTGCTCTCAGGCACTAAACTCTTCTTTTCTAATACAAAGCTTTGTAAAGATAAACTTAAGCCTTCACACTCTGTGTCGAGAAGCTTCTGTTATCCCAGAATCACCCCAATATTGATGGGTCTAGCTGTCTATCTGAGAACCTACCCTCATAAATGTCTTCCTATTACCTCATACTTACTACAGATAAGACCACACCCATCTCCTGACTCACACAGTCTACTGTTTTACTTTCCACTCATTCCTACCCTCTTTGGAATCATCTTTTACCTCTTGTTTTTTTCTTAGGACATCAGCTGTTTCCAGCTAAATCTTTTTTTATTATTTCAAAATTTTATTTTTATTTTCATCTACTTCCTCTGGCCCTGCCCAGGTCTTACCACCTCACATTTAGGACCATGCCACCACCTGTGTAAAATACTCAGGGTGGACGATGCCCATTAAGCATCAGTTCTTCTCTGCATCTTTATTGAAGGGTCTCTGGTTATTGAGACGTATAACAGGACATGTAAGTGGAGATCTCTCCTCTTATCTACCCAGGGCTGGGTAACCCAGTTCTCTCCACACACAAATCTCTGTGAGCATCTTGATGGGGCCTGGTAACAGGAAGATTCAGTTGTTACCCCCATGCCCCTCTCTTTTCCTCCCTCCATTTGTACTTAAAATACCACAGTGTATGTCAGATAGGTTGGTTTTAAATCCTACCTCAGTCATTTTGTTGGTTGAGACTGTGGACAAATTAGAATTTCAATTCCTTAGATATGTGATGGTTCCTGGAACTCTACTAAATTACAGAAAGGACCTCAAACACAAATATAAATGCAAGACTCTGGGCAGGCTATGTGCACAGTGTCTTAGCATGCTGGATATTGTTCTAGCTGTTTACATTTTCTAAATTTCTACTGTGCCTGGAGTGATTATGATGCATATATTCACCACCATATTTGTCTCCTGAATTACCTTGTCTCCTTGGAGACAAGAAGACTATAAATACTTGGCCATCTTTTATGCTCTATTTTTCCCATCTCTGAATTACCTGTTGGTTGTACTGTATGTAGACTTTTAGAAATGCTTAGGAATTCATTGTGAGATTATATGACAAAGGTGCTGGAAACCGAGCAAATCTAAGTATTGAAGCCTACTAATCAATAAGGATGTCCTGTGAGGATGACGATTTTTGCACTGAAAATTCATCAGCCGCTCTTCAGAGGGAATGTGGTGCATGAAGAAGGCTTGGTGCTGTGGGTGGCTTCCATGCTCCCTTACATCCTGTTTGGAATCAAAACTCAGCCTCTTTCCTTTCATTCCCAAATAAATGCCAGTGCAGCTCAAAGCCAGAGCTTCCTGGAGGAAATCATTCTGTTCCTACCCCCAGAAGCTCAGGATATTTCCAGTTGACTATTATTGGTGGCTTAGTTGCATCTCATCTTTCTTTCTCTGAGAAAACACACCCCAATATGAAGGCTATTTCTTGGATCACTTAGGTCATGTTTAGAAACTGACATCTCTTTAGCCAACTAGAGCCTAGAGGGTGAACAGTCCTCAGGGATACCATGCTCTTTGAGGGGGAATCTGTTTTCCATTTTCTGTAACCAAACAATATTTGGACAGTTTATAAATTAAATAAGTTTCAAGTCATGATTTGGGAGGGTCCAAGCAACAGCAGCACCATGCTAGCTCTGGTGGGGTACCCTCTGACTGCAGCATGACGCAGATGCAGAGGAAGAAGTCATACTGTGAGCTAGCAAGCCACAGAGACACCAAGGTCATGTGAGAACTGTGTCAATTGGCACTGAGGATAGAAGCCCAGTGATCTTGTGACCCCTTCTTGTATGTACAGGTTCCAAGACCCAAGACATTATCAGACTCGGCAATCAAGGCTTCAACATATGAACTCCTGCAGGAACAGAAATCCTCTAGACCACAGGTTACCTTTTTCAACCTTCGTGCTTCTTCTTCTTCTTCTATTTTTTTCTACAGGCTTGGGTTCTGGCTTCCCCTAGGTTCTAATCACCTCTTTCCATTCTTTTCATTTCCAGAAGGGTGGAGCTAATGACTGAGATAGTGTTGTGTCTTTACCCAGGAGCAGCGTACAAGGACAAGAGTCTCTTGACCTGAGATAGTGATGTCTCTGTTCTCATCACAGTAGGAGAGGAAATCAAGCTTCAGTCAGGAGACACCGCAGGAGCTGATCCTTGCCTTGGGCTTTTTAAATTTTTGCATTTTAAGTGATATCAAATCATTTTACATATTTATGGAGCACAGTGATTTTTCTTTGTGATAATTCTGGGGATGAAATCTAGGGTCCTATTCATGCTAGAACGCACTTTGCCATTGATATATATTCCCCACCTTGGTGTGTGTGTGTGTGTGTACATATTTATGTATCTGAATTCCTCTCTTATATTCCCATTGTCCCCTCTAGACATCCTACTATATATTAAAGCCTGACATTAACTCCTACCGTCTAACTATCTGCTTGTACCTGTTGTGGATTTTTTATTTGAAAATATCAAGAACTTCAAAAGAAGAAAAAGTTTAAGTCAAGATATTCTAACATCTTCATTACTCAAGGTCCTCGGGGACCGCCCATGTGGGGATTAAAGTATCCATCATTTCCCCGGGCTCCCCCGGGATCTTAAAGCTGGCCTTACCTCCTTTTATCCAAGCATGCATGCCCAAAAGACATTCACTCTGCGGCATACCTCCCTCTCCTGGGATTTGAAAATGGAGCACAATATCTGTAAGGCAGTGGCAGGAAGGCCTGGACGACTCCTTCATCATTGATTTTAAAAAAGCTCTGAACAGGTATCATGCTCTTTGATTCCCTTGGGGAGATTTGGGCTCTAGGTACTTTTCACAGAGAAGTGATGGGAGCTGAAGGCAGCAGAGAGGAAGAAATCCTGCCAAGAAAGGAACATTCTAATGCAGTGCTCCTGGGATGGCACACAATGTTTTCGTGGAAAAAAACAAAAAACACCAAAAACCATCTCAGGCATGCTATGGATCATCTGGCTTCTGGGTATGCTGGGTTTTCATTCTCCTGTTCCCCTTTTTACTTTTCCTTGTATCAGCCACCATTAGCTGTTGTAGTAGTGTGTGTGTGTGTGTGTGTGTGTGTTTGTGTGTGTGTGTGTGTGTGTGATCCTGAATCTGGACATTAATTAATGCACACAGGATCCACTGAGATCATCTCTTCTCAAATTCTCCCTTTCTTAGCAAATTGATCTTTTGTGCCTCTGTTGCAACTGGGTCATGTTTTTGACTTTACCAAGAGGAAGCCAGGGGCCTTCAGTGGAAAAGCGAGAGGGTTCCAGTGCCCACAAAATACAGATGCTCAGGAAATGGGGACTCGTGTGGCCTACACATAGGGAACTTCTCAGCTGCATCACCCTGCCCTGTGTGGGCGGCCCCTTCACTCCTCAGTGTTTCCCAGACTGCCCAACTCCATGTGTCCCTTGGAATAATTCAACTTCTTATCTAAGGTTCAGACCAGTTTCCTTGAACCACCAACTGTTTGATTGCACAACAAATCGGTTATATAAGAGGATCTTAAGAAAGAATAAAATTCTGAGCACTGTATAACTGCCTCTCTCCAGCGTCCAGTCACTCACTCCTGCAGGGAGGCCTGTTTGGTCCATTCCTGGACTTGCATGCAGAAGCCACAGAGTGGTCTGTTGGTTTTGCTCACAGGGGTTTAAGGGTTTTCCACTGTTTGTAATGTTTCCTGTGACTTCTTCAACCCTCAGCTCCACCTGCAGCACCCCAAATTCAGACTCTAATTATCCCAGATGAAAATAGAAGTCTCCTCATCATTTATTTAGTTTTAGCACTTTAGCTCAAACTAATTGGTAGTCCTGCAACCCATACATAATACAGGGACTGGGAAGGACGTGACAGCCACTTAATGATGGGCTATAATATGTGAGAGCAGAGTACCAAGATTCACTCAACACAGGATGTTTGTTAGACTGAAGTCATCTGAGGTGTCAGACTCTGTGACACATGTAATATTCAAGGGTTATTACCAAAAGTTATACAGATGGAGTTTAGTTAGGCTACCACAGTTCTCTCTCTACTTCTCTATCTGAGTTCTAGGGCTAGGAGGCTAGGTCTGGGCTTTAGACGAAGGCATCCTCATATCGCATGTAAGAGGGCTATGCCCTTGAATTCTTTACCAGCCTGAACACTGACATAGGACGTCAAAAGGAGCCTGCATATGGTGAGCATCATGGAGACTGATGAATCTTGAGAGAGTCTTAGATAGGCACTTTTTATGCACATGACTTCAATTGAAGCTACGAGCATTCTGAGATTCTTATTTTTCTCATCTGTCTACAGGAGAGTGAGGCCTGGCCTCCAGGGTATCTTAGAAGTTCCATGTGTGAATATCAGCTCCTAATGCCTAAAGCAATGGTGCCTACTGCAAGCTTAGATATAGCAGAAGGTCTTCTCTTCTTTGCATACACATCACCTGCAAGATGAACATACAAGATCGACTTCAAAGACCTATTTGCCATGAGTAGATACAACACCAAGAATTTCCTGTCACTTGTTTTATTGGTTTTGTCATAAGAAGATACAAGGATTCTATGCATTTTCCACTGAGAAAATTTAGAAATTCTGTTAATGATTTCACAGGGATGTGTGCTCAAGACTTATCCCTTTAAGAATCCTGGGATAAACACATGGTTGTGGGTAGATTATTTAATTCTAAAGAGCCTTCATTTCCTCATTTTGTCTCCTGGGAACAGAATACTCAATAAAGCGGCATCACTGCCATAAAATTCTTCTATGCTACTTTTATTCATCTCTTTCTTCCCTCAAGTCCCTGGCAATCATCATTTTTTAAAAGAACTCCCTAATTTTGCCTATTCAGAAATATTGAAATCATACATGATATAGCCTTTTAAGATAAGCATGTTTCCCTTAGTAACATACCTCTGATGTCCGTTCATATCTTAAAAGATCATTTATTTTTAATGCTGAATACTGTCCTACTGTATGTATCTTATTTATTTTTATTTTATGTGCATCAGTGTTTTGCCTACATGCATGTCTATGTGAGGGTGTCAGATCCCCTGGGACTGGCATTATAGACAGTTGTGAGGTGCCAAGTAGGTGCTGGGAATTGAACCTGTGTCCTCTGGAAGAATAGCCACTAGACTTAACCACCAAGCCATCTTTCCAACTCCCACTATATTGATTTTTAAAACAAATTAATTGACCAGTCACTCATCAAAAGACATCTTGATTGCTTTCAAATTTTGATAAATGTGACTGAACACCCATGTGCAGGTTTCTGTGTAAGTTTGTTTTCAACTCACTTGAGCTCAATTGAAGAATTAGTGTGGCAAGAGTATGCGAGTTTAGTAAGAAACTGCCAAACTGCCTTCTCCCCACTGCTAATCCCCATTGCATATAATCAGAGTTCCTATTGCTCCATATTCTTGTCAGCACTTGATGTTGTCAGGGTTTAAATGTGAGCCATAGCTGTGCGATAGCATTTCATTACTTTCATTGGTACCTCTCTGATAACGCAGGATGCTGAGATCTACTCTTAATTTTCTTGCCCACTTCACTGTGTATCAGTTTATGTTATGAATCGCCATTGAAAAGGTAATGTTTACCCCAAGGTCATTATAAGAAGTAAAGGAAACAACAGAATAATTTATGTTATTATTTTTAAAATATTAATTTGCTGATACTTATGTGTATGAGTGTTTTTGTGCATTGCATGTATGTGTATCACATTTGTGAAGTGCTTATGGAGGCTAGAAGTGAGTATCATTGTGAGTATTATTGGTTAATAAAGGAGCTGTCTTGGCCTATGGCTAAGCATCTTAAAAGCAGGTAGGAAATTCAAGCATAGATACAGGAGAAAGAAGGCAGAGTCAGAGAGAATCAATCCAGTCATTGAGAGAGCAAGCCATTTTAATAAAAATGGGTTGAGCTAAGATGTAAGAGCTAGCTATCAAATAAGCCTGAGCTATAGGCCAAACAGCATGAAATTAATATGAACCTCTGAGTCATTTTTAGGGGCTAAGCATCAGTGGGTGGGTCTGGACCACAGATGTAGGCTAGGCCAGAAACTTTTACAACAAATGGCATTCAGCATGGGACATGAATCCATGACCCTGGAACTGAAGTTGTAAGCCACCCTGTGGGTGCTGTGAATTGGACCCAGGTCCCAAACAAGAGCTGCAATTGTTTTTAGTTGATGAGCCATCACTTCAGCCCAAGAATATAACCATTTTTAAAGAGTCCCATTCAGGTTGATAAAGTTGGAGCAGTCTGTCATTTTGGTGAATAGTTGGTGATGAGGCATAGTATTTAACCAGTACAGCCCAGTAGACCTCAAACCTTTCAACATCAACTTTGTTGCACATTCTTAAAAATTATTTGGGGCCCCATAGAATTATTGTGTATGAATATTAGATTTCTATTATCATATAAGAACTCAACATTTAAAAACATGAAATTATTTATTAAAGAGCCGTAATTCATTACAAATAGGTTTAAATATATTTTATGAAACTTCTGTATTTAAAAATCCACAAGAAGAATGGAGTGGGGCTGGTCGCACCTTAGGAGTCTCTTTACCAGTTGGTTGGATGAAGAACATTAGACCCTCAGATCTGTTTATGCAGTCAGTTTCGATATGTTTTTTGATACAAGTATTATAAAGAAAATGTATCTTCACCCAGATGCAGAGTTGGGAAAAACATATAAAGATTTCTCCTACAACTCCATGGGAAGCAAGAGCTTCTGGGCTGCATTCTCAAAGCTTTTTGCATTAGGGCATAGTATCTGGTCTATGCCCTGGAATTTTTAGTTTGTCCAATAAGTCTCAATGGGTATGGCTTTGAGATAAAAGCAAATATTTTTGTGAAGCAAAAGCTAGCTGTTGACATGAAAGGTCCATATAGAAATGCTCTGGAAGCTGATGGAGTATTACAATAGCACAACATATGCTTTGTGACATTATCTTCTGCATTGAATATGTAATAGCAGTTGTGGATAGGCACGTAGGCCCTGAATATAGAAGAAAGGGCTCCACCCCCATCCTTGCCATATGTAAACTACATGAACTGATAAATACCTTTATCTCACTGTCTTTTAGTTTCTTCCTCTGTAAGAGAGCCTACTTCAATGGGTTCTCAAGATGATTAATAAGGGAGAATTGTCATAGTGCTTGCTTATATTAAATGCTTCACAAATGTCAGTTCATAAATCAATACTTTTCTCACAGTGTTTAAGATTAGATGAGCCAGTATTAGTTGGCAGTAAGAGCCCTCTTCAGGAGGAAACCAAGAACACAAAATTATTGGCAAACCATTGTTCAAAATGGCATTTAAAACAAGGAAAATTGACCATGATTTGCTTTTATTATCTGATGAGTTTCTTTAGAAAACGTATTATGTAGCTGTGTCTCCAAGGTATACAGTAGATGAGAACTTATATGGTTTCTATGTTCTCTGTCCAATGTCCATGCTTTTGTCTATAACTATTTATTTAATTAAGGGGTTCTTTGCCTGACTTGAACCACTCTACACTTTTTCTGGATTCTTCTTATCACTTTATGGGTGTATTGGGAGTAGGTCAGCTAAAGAGACACATCACTATGAGATATGGATTTCTCACACAGATTCCATTTCCACAGGCTGTGTGTGAGCTGGCCGGGCAGCAATCTCTGTAAGGTGTTAGTTCCAGGCCTGTTACTGGGGCATGAGGTCTGCAGGTAGGGCTGGCCACCCTCAATCTGGAACCCACCATGATGAACCAAGCCTTCTTGAGGACAGCCAGAAATAGTGTCCATTCTTATTGCCTCTGACCTTGGTGTCAGAGGAAGCAAGGGTCCTTTCCACTGAGCATCTTTGGCTCACAGGTCCTATGGCTCACACGACCTAGGGCTCAGAGAGGCTGACCAGGAATTGGGGAGGGGAGCACCAGCAGGTCCAGTGCTGTTCCAATTGTGTTGAGTTTGTGGATAAACAACAGTGGTGTGAACTGAGAAATGGCTTCGCTTCCCTTCTACCCTCCAAAATGTCCATTCATCTCCTATGTGGTTCAAGCTAGCTGGAATTCTGGAAGAAACAGAAATTGGAGATAAAGTTTAGCCTGTCACAAGACAATGAGAACACAGAAGGCTGAACTCCAGCAGGCTGATCCAGACATTGTGTGTGCCCTGTTCTACCAGAATACACACACACTTGAAATAAATGTGTGTTCTGTTGGTGGGTGGGAAGTTGAATGTATATTCATTCTACCAGCGTTGTTTCTCTGCTAATCAGATTTTCTGTCTTTAGTGGTAATTCTGCTAGCTTTATCTATTAATAATTAAGTGAACTACATTAAACATTTAAGTTCTTAGGGGTTTGCTTTTCTTCTTAAGGCTCTGTCAATTCTTTGTGTTATACCTTTAAAGGTTATGATGTTGAATGAACTCAGTTATTTTTGTGTTTTCTAAAAGTTTTCACTTTATATTTTGGGTGGATGAGTACTTTGCTTGCATGTATGCACTGTGAGAGCACTGTCCTTGGATGTCAGAAGAGGTGGTTGAGTCACCTGGAACCGGAGTTTCAGATGGTTGTTAATAGTCATGTGAGCGCTGGAAACCATTCTGCAAGAGTGGCCAGTGGTCAACTCTCTATCCCCAAACTAAACTTTTTTTTTTTTTTTACTATGTTTGTTTTCTTCTATCTCTGGTAATATTTTTTGACATGGGACAATTACTTATTTAACTGAGAATAAAAGAAAGGAACTATAAAGCATATTTTTCTCAGTGCTGCCTGTTTTGACTTTGGAGATGATGGCAAGGAAGAACAAATAGCAATATGAATACAACAACATCAACAACACCATTCCTTTTCGGAGAATGATTGTGAACCTCTCATCGCATAGTATATGGTCCAAATTCACTCCACCTGGGTAATACAGACCCATAAGCAGAAGATTTATTTTTCCATGTCCCTAGGTTAAGTTGACAGATTAACATATAACCAAATAACCAAAAGCAGCTGAAGCTCCCCAACTCCAATGATTAGAATTCTGTAGAACGCGATCACTTAGAATAGATGATAACACACATGCATGCCCACAAACATACACAGAGGGATTGACAGTCACCAACTAACAATAGACTATAAAATTAGAACTGTAATAATGAAAGATATTAAAGTTATTATTATATGAGATTTTTTAATAAAGAGCTTCAAGAAATCAGAGAGTTTTGAGAATCTGAGCAGCTCTCAAGAAGAATTGAGAACTATGTTTAGAAATTAAAGTTGCAATAATTGAGTTTGAAAATTAATTACATTTTGCAGTTGCTTAAAATTTAAATCTACAGTTACTAGAAGTTACCATCTGTACTCCAAAGAGTTTACAAGCAAGCATACAGAAACTTTTAAGGTAGAAACATCTTTCTGTCAATCAACAGGTAAGTGGATAAACAAAATGTGGCACACACCTATGAATGTTACCTAGCCATAAAAAATAAAATGTGGAGGCTGGAGAGATAGATCGGTCATTAAGAGCATAGACTGCTCTTCCAGAGGACCTGGATTCAGTTCCTAGCACTCACATGGTGGTTCACAACTGTCTGTAACTTTAGTCCCAAGGCATCCATTGCCCTCTTTTGGCCGAATTGGGCACTGCATGATGATGCATAGATATCCTTTCAGGCATACATTCATATACATAAAAATAAGTAAAATCTAAAAAACAAAAAGCTTAAAAAATCATTCTGCATAGTCTAACATAGATGAACATCAAAAGCATTATGCTCAGTGAAAGAAGTCAGAAATGTCATGTTGTCTCATTCTGTTTATATGAAATACTCAACATACATAAACACATAAAAAGTAAAGGTAATTCATAGAAACAAGGCAAGTCATAGAGAGAGAGAGAGAGTGCAGCCTGGTGCAGGGGCAAAGTGGGGAAGCTTATAATGAAGAGTTACCGTCTGCTGCCACAGGGTTTCCTCTGGATTGATTAAGATGTTTGCCTAGGCAATGAAAGTGGATTCCCACAGCCCTGTGGATGTGCGGAGAGTGACTGTGTTGTGTGTTTTTAAATGAGTGATGTTATGTGAATCTGATTTCAGCTTCATACAAATGTTCATTGGCTATGCTGGACAGACTCTTTGACATGGCTGACTAGGGAATTATTGAAATGGAAAATAAATGTCATTAAATCACTTAATGATGTAATAGAAAAGCAATGCGATGTGTAGTAAGAGCTGTTGAAGTATACAAAGATAGAATGCGAAATGCTATTGGTCTGGAGTGAGATAAAGAAGTAGGTCTGAGAGACAGCTCCGTTTGTTAAGTGCTTGCCACTCAACCATGAGGAACAGAGTTCAGATCCCCGAGCTCCCGTAAATGGTGGTTGGGTTTGATATCTGGCCTGTACTTCCAGCTCTGGAAGATGGACTCAGAAGATCCTCAGAGCAAAGAGTGTAGACTAGATTGATGTATATGGTGCGTTCTGGATTTAATTTTGAGACCTTGACTTGCCTCAATAAATAAGGATTAAGGGCAACTGATGTCAACCTGGGAATTCCACACAGACTTATCTATGTACATTGAAAACAGATGCATGAGCACAGCACACACCTGTAGAGGGAGAGGGAGGAGAGGGGGAGAGAGAAGGAAGAGAGGGAGGGAGAGGAGGAGGGAGAAGAGGAGGGAAAGGAGGAGGGGGAGGGAGGAGGGGGAGGAAAAGGAGGAGAGGGGAGGGAGGGAGAGGGGGAGGGAGCGGGAGAGAGAACAGGAAATCTGTTTAAAGAGAAAAGACATACTTAAAGGGAAAATAACAGAATTTCCCAGAACTGTTTGCTGAAGCAGTCTAATCATCAAAGCCAGAAAGTCCCCCTAAAGTCCCAGGATGGATAGATAGAAGAAAGTTCACACCTGGGCACATGTATTAAGATGGTGGCATGCCTAAGGAGATCCCAAAGCATCAAGAAGAAATGATTCCAGAACAATAGCAATTAGACAGGTGTTCAGAATTCCCAACAGTAGTCGTAAAAGACAGCAAAAACATACAGTGAGCTGAAAGAGAAAGTATCATTGGAAGAGGCTTTAAAAGACTGAAAAAATACTCTTCAATAATAAATGAAAAATACTATTTTGAAGATAATCAAACAAAATCCCAGGAGTGTTGTCAAGAGACACTTGTCTTGGAAGAAAGTTCTAGCTGAACATCTGATTCAGGCGTCTCCTCATCATCTAAATCACAGCGAAAAGCTGAGCCCAAGGGAAGCTCTTCTCACAGCCTTGCAAGAAGTAAGGTCACAGGCCTAATTGCTCCCTCAAAATTGAAAGTACAGACTAAGGGGCAGAAAGTAAGAATTTACCAGACAGACACTCATGACAGAAACCTCCATTGGGAGTCAGCGCCCAAGTAGGAAACTTTATTAAGAAATCACCTAAAGCTCGGGGGGATTAGCTCCAGAATTAAAATTCCAGAGGGCCTTGTCACAGTGTTCCACACTTCAGCGCCATGCCCATTAGCCTAGACATGTCCTCACAATGGAGGAAACTCTATATATACTTCCAGCCAGGAGAAGAAAATGGACCATTCTGAAGTATACCAGAACATTCCATTCTTCCTAAGAAGACTCAGCCTCAGGAGGAATTACATATATTCTACCCTTGTTTTGCTTTTGCACCATTTCAATCACTATAGTTAATCTTGGTTTGAAAATAATAAATGGAAAATTCCAGAAGTAAATAATTTATAAGTTTTAAATAATGCCAATTATGGTATATTGTTTTGTTTGCCCAACTTCATGATTAGCTGTGGTGAATCTCTTGCTGCGTTTCTGGGGAAGAGAGAGTACAGGAAGAAAAACTCTGTGTAGGCATTGGTATGATCTGCCCTGTCCACTGGGGATTTTAGACTGTGGGCCTCTTGGGTAGGATCAGGGAACTCCTACTGTGCCATTCCAATCTAAAACAGCTTCAAAGGGCTTTGTTAGAACATGAGTTGCTTTTCCAGATTTTCATACTGAAGCCCTAACTAATCTCTGGACCTTAAAATGCAAGTGTGTTTGGAGACAGAGCCCTTAAAGAAGTAATTGGGTCGTGGTGGGGGTCATTAGCACACTTCTTCATCCAATGGGTCTGTGTTCTTATAAATAGGATGAGCATGAATGTGCCTGTACACACAAGTGGGAATAATCCCATGAAGACTCTGGGAGATTGGAACCATCTGTAAGCCAAGGAAAGAAGCCTCTAGAGCAACATCCTTGAAAACACCAAATCTCAACTTCTAGCCTGTAGAACTGTGAGAATGAGTTTCTGTCTTATAAGAATGCATTTCTGCCCTATAAGCCACCCAGCCTGTGGCATTTGGTTATGACAGCTCTTGAGAATTAACTCAGACTTCAGTAAGAGTAATTAATTGTGATAGCCATACTCTACAATCTTTTCAGTTCATGTCCTTTAGAGAATTTCAAAGATCAAAAGATGTGGCCCTGTGCTGTGAGAAGACATCTTCTGGTAATTCCACCCTCACAAAGGCACTTTTAATAATGAGCCTTGGCACCAGAGTAAGCTGTATCCTGCCCTGGGGCAGGTCTCACCATTGTCCTCTGTGGGCAACCACAGGGAGCCAAAGATGCCATGCTGTCCAAGGGAGTGCCATCTGGGAAACCGCTTCTAAAGACAACAGTGGCCCTGGCTTTTGGGCCCACCCTTCTCATCCAGTTTCGGTGTTAACATCTTTAAGACAAGAAAAAGTCCCCTCTCTCTCATGTCCCACGAAGCTGGAGGCAAATAGGATTCCATATGCCAAAGGCATTGGGTAATAGCGAGTCTGTAAAAATCAGCTTAGAAAGCATCTCTTACTTCAGCTCTTGCTGATCACATTTCCATGCCAGTGATAACATTAGGGGTAAGAATATTTGTCCCTTAAAGACTGCAATTTCAGAACTTCAATTGCTCACGGGCTTTTATCATTTGTCATTTATGTGCGTTAATCAAATTATTCAAATGTTTTCATTTCTTCCTATAAATGCATTCATTTAGAAGACACTTAGTATCTCTCCTCCAGCTAATTGTTTAATGAAAATAACAGGCTTCTTTCATTTCTGTTTTCTCATTTCTCCTCTTTCAGCACTGAGGTCAGGTTTCTCATCTGTGGCTCCAATATGTGCTAACTTTACATTTCCATGAATTCATACTCGGAGGGCATTTCATTTCAGTCCAGTGTATTTCCTCCTGGGAAGAGAAAGCAGTATTTATACCCTCCTAATAAATGCAAGACTTTGTTCTGCTGATCGTTTCTTTCTTCCTATCCCCTGGGGGGGTGGGGCGGCTGGAAATCTGTGCAATCCTTGCTTTTTTTTAAAAAAAGTGAAAGACAATATGATACACTCAGTCTCTGATGATTACTTAAGGAGTCTGGTAACTGTGAAAATCCTGATCAAAGGAAGGCAAAATAAAAGCCACGGCTGTGGGGTAAGACGCTGTAGGCTGCAGGACTTAGGAAGGAACCACGGAGCCTCATGGTTTTTAGGATCTTCTAGCACCTTCTCCTTTCTCTTCTCACTTTGCTGTTTTATCTCCCCACCCATGTGTTTAATTTCTTTTATGCTCTTGGGTTTTGTTTCTATTGATTTTCTGATATAGGGGCTCATACACACAGTTGTTCTCAACCCGTGGGTCACGACCTGTGTGGGACATGGTGGGATATCAAATATCAAATATTTACATTGTGGCTTATAACAGTAGCAAAATTACAGTTATGCAGTAGCATCAAAATAGTTTTATGGTTGGGGTCATAGCAGGAGAAAGTGAATTAAAGGGTCACAGCGTTAGGAAGGTTAGGGACCATTGCTGTCGTACAGAGATACTTCAGACCTTCTTGCTCCAGCCTAAGTGCTGAGTGACAGGAGACAGTCAGCCACTATCTCTGGCTTTATTATTTTTTTTCTAAATTGGATTTTCTCTTCCCCTCTTTCTTTTCTAGAAAGAAAGATGTTGTGAAGTTGAGCATACATGAAAGCTAGTCAAATATCAGTTTCACAGCCTCCCACAACAAACATAATTCAGAATTTATAACATTTTATTTTATACCAGAATGGACTATTTTTTAAAAAGTTGACACTTTTCCCATTTGAGAAGAAACATGACAAAGGGCCAAGGCACGGGATTGGCCAGTTCTGAAAGGGAACCACATTGTTCAGCCTGCCCTGTGCAAGGCCTCACCAAGAGACTTTTTCTCTCTTAGCCTTGGTTACCTGATTTGTGGGTTGGGACAGGTGTTTCTCTTACTGGACCAACTAAAGACTGAACTGAGAAATACAAAAGTGCATGCTATCACGTAAAGAGTCACACAGTATGAAACACGTGTGTCTGTTTCACAGCATGTTTACATGCTTTGGTGATTTGTATAAAGCAAATTAATCTAAAAATATTATTTATAGACAGCTTAAAGTTCTGGGTCTACACACACACACACACACACACACACACACACACACACACACACACACACGGCGGTGAATCCAAAAGAGCGAGCACACTGGAAGAAAGTATTCTACTCATCGATAAGCCTATGGTAGGCACCCGCTGTTCATTGCTCTTACATTTCGAGAAGACAATGCAACTTCATGGTATTCAACAGCACTCTTGCTCCCCCAACAAAGTGGAAGAAAAAAATAGAAAATGATAAATATAAATAAATAAATATAATATAATTTGAGAAAGCAAGAAGCAAAGGAGGCAGAGGCCTCTGCTCTGTAAACCCCGGGCTCATCTGAGCACACAGGAGAGGACTTCCGGTGTCCTCGTGAGGCCCAGGGGGAGGCAGAGGCAGGGAACGAAGTGAAATGACAGACAGAAACCTCACTTTTTTAACCTGGAAAATAAATCTGAGTCTGCAACTTGTCTTCAACTCATGGGTAGGACCATGCTCATTTAAATGCAAAAAGCTAATAACGTACATAGCCTCCTTACAGGGCAGAGCCGACCCCCAACCCCCGCCTCAGAAAGCGTGTGCTCAGAATGTGAGCTCATGTTTGAGGGTTCTGCCACACAAGTGAGACTTTGGTTCATGTGAGTGAGTGTGTGTGTGTGTGTATGTGTGTGTGTGTGTGAGAGAGAGAGAGAGAGACAGAGACAGAGACAGAGAGACAGAGAGAGAGAGAGAGAGAGAGAGAGAGAGAGAGAGAGAGAGAGAGAGAGAGAGAGAGAGCATTGTGTTTTAGGGTACACTGAAAGACTCATTTTACTCCAGCTAACTTGAGGAAGTCTCTTGGAACGGAGCACTCGTGTGGTAAGGGGCTCCCAGGTGTAAAGGCTACAGTCCTCTTCATAGGCCCTGGGACATCAGGAAAGGTGTCTGTTGAAGTATTGATCTGACTCAGGTCTCCAGATCTTCAAACTCAGGTCATCATATGAAGGAAATAAGGGATTCACTGGGGCTGCCATTCTTCACGTACTCTGGAGAGTCTGGGATGAACTGTTGTGTGCATTTGTTCCATTGTAGAAATCTGTGATAGCTGCTTCGGGGTTTTGGACCTTAGTACATGTACTTAGAACATAATCAGACAGTATGCTTTAATCAGGTTCAGTCACCTTTAATTTTTCTCAATCAGCTGATAGATTCTAAATGACTTTGACATCTACGAAGTACATTCACATGTACTCAGGAATCAGAGAACATCAGTCCTAGGCTAGGCCAGCTTGCACACTCTGCCTGAATCTCTAGCACACTGAACTGGCAACTGAGCCTAATGTGGATCCCTGGGGCATATAATGAAATGTGTTTCACCTTCACTAGAGTGATATTCTCTAGAGAAATAGGTAAAGAGTTGCTGTCCCTACTGGTATCCCAGGATGCATTTGTGCTTTTATGGATTCTTGGGGAACACCATTGGCATCAGCTTCATCACCCTCTTGCCATAATACCATTTTCCCTGAGTTGAAGATAAAACAGCTAGTTCTTTAAGGGTCTAAAATCATTAACTCTTTAAATTCTGGCCATATATTACATCATATTTCATAAAGCAACAAAGACTAAGATAAAATAATCATACTGGGGTCATCTCTAGTGAATGGCAGAGCTCAGGCTAAGGACATGTCCAGGGAACACAGGGGCTTCAAGGGTCTTAGGCTCCTAGTAGCAGAAAGTCTACCTGTCATTCAAGCTCAGGCAGTGCCCCTCAACTTCTAAGGCCTTCAGGTACCATCCTATGGCATGTCGCATCTGGGATCCACCCCTGGGAGGCTGTAAACACATGGCTTTCACAGCAATCTGTGTTCACTCACATGTGGTTATTTCTAGCTTTTAATTTTGCAGTCTGTATCAAACTGTTCTAGAAGAGGGGCTCTCAGAGAAGGAGAAAATAAAATGCCCAAACTGAGCAAATCACCGGAGATCATTGTTGGAAGCCACAGAGGTTGCGTAATTCAAAGGTTCACAAAAGCTTGGTGTCTGAGGAGCAAACCTTTAACACAAACAGAACTGCTGCCCAGCCTGCCTTACCACCTCACTGGCTGCCTCTCCAGAGAGGCTTTCTTCCTCTTTTCTCTCTCTCTCTTTGTCCCCCTTCCTGGTACAACCATCGTTGTGGCTGCCCTTTTGTTGCGGGTGCCCATTGTGTGACCGTCGATTTGCTCAGGGAATGGATTCATGTTGGATTGGTAGATTCCAAGGGCTGGGCCTGCGAAAGGAAGATTGTTTGACCACAATCCACTTGGCATTCATCAAAGACAAATAAACATGCTGTGCTTATCACCAAGATGCCTGGTGTAGCCAAACGGTAAATTAGAAATACAACGGCCTGCTTAGGTACCTGGAGGGGCCCAAGCAAGGCCCCTGGTGGTCCATGGGGACTTAACTACAAACTGTGAAGATTAGATGTTGACTTTGTTTCATTCTGAGTTGAGGGGATGCACACCTACACACACACACAAGGCTGAAAGCAAACAGCCAAAATAAAAACAATTTTTTTTCCTGCTGACTATGGCCCTTTTGATTTTTGTTGCATTGCATAACATTTTTACAATGAAGACTTGATGGTATCTATAATTTAAAAAACATGAGTTATTAATTTTACTTTTTCAAACTTAAATTATTCTGTGTGAGTGAGAGCTAATGGGAGAGACAGAAATTCGAATTGTCTAATGCGGCAATAAGTCAGAGTTCGAACATTCCCAGAAATGTTCCCAGGGGTCTCTGCACCTCAGCTCTGTGTTCCTAGGCAGCCTGCCTGCCACAGTTGGCAAGCTTCAACCTCCCTGCCAGGACAGTGTGCTTCTTGCACAATTTCAAACCAAGGAGTGCTGTTATAGAAATGCTTCCTTCCACCTGTGATGCACAAACCACAGTCAACTTTGCCTAGGGCGACTGCAGCTCTGCAGGGAACAGAGCTCTGCTGTGAAGCCTGGAGGGCTCCTCAGTTATTCTGGGATTCACCCTTCAGCTTTTCCTGCTTTTCCCAGAAGTCTCTTGGTGGAGAGGGTTGTGGGGTTGGGAGGGTAAGCTTGGAGGAAAGGTGGTTTATCTGTTTCAGATCTTCTCTCGTTCCCTTTCACAACACAAAACCAGTTCTCTATAGACATCCATGTCCTTCTGGTCACAGCCACAAGCTTACTCCTGTTCACAGGTCCCGGGTGTCTCATCTACACAGGGTGTGTGTGTGTGGGGGGGCTTGAATGAGTTTACCGGGCAGTTTAATTGTGTCAAACCCAGGTCTTGCACATGCTGGGTAAGGCTTCTTCCCCTGAGCTACTTCTCCAGGTCTCCTTAGTTACTCCTGTAGGGAAGTAAGCCAGCCATGCTGCCTGTGTACGGCAACTGTGCATGGATGTCAACAAACGCTGAGTATACACATTTGATCTCAAGGACTTGGTGCTTTGATTGAGGCTGGAGTGAAAACGATGTCTTTGAGTGCTCTAATCCCTCAGTATGAATGAAGATTGATGCAATCCCAAGCAAAAAAAAAATTTAAAACTTTGAACAAAATATTTAAAACATATATATGTATATATATATATATGAATTTACTTCAGACTTTGTTCTATAGAATTTGAAGTGCTAATTTTGAACTCTGAGAAAGAGATACCCTTTTTGCCTGCTTGTTGCTAAAATGGCCTTACTGCAAGTTTTGAAAACAGTTAATAGGACGAGGTGATAGTAATACCAGTCCCAAAGCCAAGCATTTCCAGGGAAGGCCAAGCCACAGGCTTTTCAGCTCCCAAGAAGAGCTCTCAAATGCTGAAGTCATCTCATATACACCAGAGGCCTTTAGATCTGCGCATCAATATATGAAATTGGAGGCTAATACGGGGGTATTGATTTCTTTACAAATGAATGTCAATATTTACCATCCCGAGAGGTGGTGACTGATTGAGGCAAGACAGAAGTTGTGATGGTGACTGCCAAGGTCATGCTGAGCCTTAATCCTGCCCTTCATAACACAGGTCAGTGCTCCCGCCACTAAATGGTAGCAGATTATTGATATTGACATAAAATTTCATGGAGTTGACAGCGTGTCTTTCACCATATAAACCTTCAAGTCGAACATCTTGGGGGTAGGAACACTTTAGGATGCTCTCTCCAAGACCGCTTCATGTGTTCAGAGCCACACTGCTGACATGCTGGGAATGGGTGTCCTTCCTTAGGTATCAGTGGGTAGACCAGAAAGCTCAGAACTCCTATACTTGAGAGCAAGTCTATTTATATTAAGGAGAAGATAGTGCACGATGATATTAGCCTGGAAGGAAGGTTAAGAAATATTGTAAATTCAAGGCCATCCTGAGCTATGTAGTAAGTTCCAAACCAGCTTGATTATGTTGAAAGATACTACCTACAAGAAAGAAAGACAGATTAAGAGAAGGGAGGAAAGAAGGAGAAAACAAAAGACTGTTTTCAGACTGCACACTAGACTACCACCTCCATTCAGTATGATGGTGATGTGCCAGGACGTAGCTATCAGTGTTTACCCATGGTGATAATATTCAGTCTGCATTGAGAACCACTGATTCTCCAGCAGGATCCACTCACTCTCTGCCTATTTCATCCTTGCCCACCTAGCAGATACAACTCCTGTCTTAGTTTGATGCTTGCACTTGCCTTTTTTTTAATAACCCCATATCTTTTTCTCACACTGCTGCTTCTATAGCCCCCCTCATCTGCACATCAAATTACAACTTGCTTTGGGCACAGGCCAATCCTACTGTACTTACACATGCAATGTTCTCTGACCAGGTCCCCTTTTGAGCTTTTGATTCTTTAAACTCCTTCAGCTGACTCCTTATCACACAGAGAGTTCTTTCCTCTGGTGGACAGTGGGCTGTCTGAGGCAAGAGAGCATGCCTTACTCCTGTAGGCATATGAAGCATGCCTTCTTGGCTGACTTGAACACATACATAATAGAAGCTACTCCATAAGTATTAGTAACAAAGACATGTTAAGGGAAATATCACATTGTGGACTCTCAGAAATTAGGGAAGACCTGGGTTAGTTCAAGATTTTGGAACAACTACATTTAAATTTTTTGTTACATTTATCTATGTATGCATGTATATGTGTGTGCATGTGTGTTGGGGGTTATGCCCCAGCATGTATGTTGAGGTCAAAGGACAGGTTGTAGGGGGTCATTTCTCCCCTCCACTAAACTGTGTCCCAGACACTGGACTCAGGACTCCAGACACAGTACAAATGTCTTTATCTTCTGAGTCCTCTACCTAGCTCCAACTATACTATTTTTTAAAATCCTTAACAGTTTAGGTTCTATGGAAGAATGAGATTTGAGCCAGATGTCTACATCTGGGTCTTTCTTTATGTTATTCTTTTCTGGTTCACTGGAATAACCGAGATCAGTTTACACCTTAGCACCCCAGTATGCCTAAAGGTCACATGGGGTGTACCTCTGTCCCCTACCAGGAAAAGAGAGAAGACATGCACAGCAATCAGAATGTGGGGAATGCCAAGACAGACTGAGGTGAATTTGTGAGGTTGACTAACTGATTATAAAGAGTGGATTCCTTACTGTCTCTTATTGCAAAGCCCCATCCCCAGTCCTGGCCATTCTTAACCTTCAAAGCTCTCTTGTCTTCTATTCTTTGTGTAAGTAATCATTGAATGCAGAGTTTTACACAATGACTCGACATCAGTGTAAGTTTATCATGTGCTGGGAAGACAAATCAGAACAAGGAATCAAAAGATCATTGTAAGAAAACTCACAGAATGTCTGTGAGGCTTGAAGCATGTTCCCCAGACAGTAGCTACACTTCTCTGAAGAGCCACAGTATCAATACATACTCCACCAGACAGAATAGGCCTGTATAGAAAATCAGAGTTTAGTGACTGTGAACAGAAGTGCACTTCAGAAAGTTATGTTCTTCATGTGAGGAAGTTTCTGGAACATCTTAATTCATATTTCATGCATTCTTTCTATATATGTACAAAAGCTGAATTTGATGAAAGTCTTTGTTTAAAACAAAACAAAATGATGTCAAAAGAAAATGCTAAGGCCTGACTGAAATTTAATCTGTTGTCTCTTTTCCCTTCAACCATCAATAGAATAACTGTGCTTTGGTTGGCTGCCTTGCTAGGCTGCCATAATAAATCACCACAGACTTGAAGTCTTCACTAACAGATTTATTTCCTCATAATTCTAGAAGATTCAAGTCTAAGAACTCAGGGCATGCTGGCTTTTCCTGAAGTTCCCATGGCTTGTAGATGGCCACTGTCTCCATGTGGTTCTCCACTATGCTGGTCTTAGTCTCTGCTCTATTGCTGCAAAGAGACACCATGACCACTCTTACAAAGTGCTTTCACTTAACTGAGTCTGGCTTACAGTTTCAGAGGTTTAGTTCACTGTCATCCTGTGGGGAATATGGCAGCGTGCAGGCAGACATGGTGCTGGAGAAGTACTCCATCCAGATCCACAGGCAGCAGGAAGATAGAAAAGCAGTGTGACAGCAGGCCACAGGACTTGGCTTGGGCCTGTGAAACCTCAAAGCCTACCACCAGTGATGCACTTCCTCCAACAAGGCCACATCGACTCTATCAAGGCCACGCCTCTCAATCCCCTGCAAGGCCACTCCCATGTATGAGCGTATGGAGGTCATTCTCATTCAAACAGTGCTCAAATCTTTTCTATAAGGACATCAGTTGTTTGACTAAGTCCCATTCTAGTGTTCTCATATTTATTTTATTACTGCTTTAAGGACCCTGTTTCTATCCAATCAATTTTTTGTATACTTGTGGATTGGTTCTAGAACATTCCTCTCTTCCTTCCAGATATCCAAACCCACAGATGCACAAGTCCTTTTTATAACATGGTGTCACAGTTGCATATTACCTGTATTATTTGCATACTACCTATACCCACCTTTAGATACATCAATTTAATTCTAGATGATATATAATACTAAATGCAGTATAAATACACTTTAGATAGCCAGTTCACTGTTCAGGGAAGGATTCAAGAAGAGAAGCAAGTGTGCATATTTAGAGCAGACTCATCTTAGGCCTAAATTCTTAGGCTGTGAGCAAGACATTAGGCAAACAGTGTTCAGATGAATGCTGGAGACTGTGGGTCTGTGAGGTGATATGGAGGCTTCCACAGGATTGGCTTACACAATACTTTATTGGCATGAATTCAACAGTGTAGCTGCAACTGGGAAATTCAAGTTTTGTTTTAGGGAATCACTCTCTCCCCCTCAACCAAGTAGTTTGGATCCATGCTTGGTTAAACCTGTAGCTGCAAAAAAACATTGCTGTAAAGTTTTATTTTAAGATCCTCTGGGGTTAGAACTTTAAATATAAATTCTAGGGGAGTCTAGTTTAGCTCATAGCAGTGACTTCACACATGACGCCCCTGAGCATCTAAGAAATCTAGAGATCAGAGCTCAGAAGACCCTCAGCATCTTAGACAGGTACCGAGAGCATGGGGGGGGTGCTCAACTGTGCAACGTCTTCCCTCCTAGGGTGACAGAGGAGCCATCCATAAGGTGCTTAGAGGAAAATTGACGCTGAGTGCTTGACTGGCCTTGGCTTCTATGATTATTATGGATTTGAAGCATTTTCATATAAGAAAAGACAAGCCACTGAGAACACAGACCACAGTGTGCTGTAAAAGGAGGAAAGAACATTTTTTTTTCAGTCTTAGATCTTGATGACTTGGAAAACCCTAGTGTACAATTAAGGCAATAAGTCGGTAGCTGTGACTTCAGGCATAATGCTTACAAGATTACTTTAATGTACAAAAGCATTTTGTAATCACCCAGTTGCCTGGCCCCACCTCAAGTCTTATTTTTTAACCCCTCTGGTTCCAGACCAAAGTCATTGCTGGCAGGTGTGACACACCAACGCAGAATCCATTCAGCTTTTACAGCAGCCTAGAGACCATCAATAGCACTGAGAGATTAGTAATTAGAGGGAGAAAGAGAGATATCATTTATGAATAATTCAACCCATCATTAGAAATTAGAAACTTAAGAGCCCCATACATGGGTGAGTAAAGCCAAGCCTGCTTTTAATGCACTATAATTTTGAAAACAAGGGAGATACTGCCAGTTGTCACTGAGGTAAACCTCAAGCATACTTCTCAGTGACAAGATCTCTCTCAAAATGAGGTCACCTAGTTGAGTCAAGATTTAAATAAACAAAGAGATAAATTCATTCCTGCCATGATCTAAACGGTGATTAAAGCTGATTTTTCCTTTGTTGTGTTGAACAAAATAATCAACCTCTTTATAAAGAAACTTGTGACTTCTTAAAAACACATGCATGTCCTTTTCTTTCTAAAGAAAAGCATCTCAACCACGCCATTGTCTCTGACTGCTTCCTCTATTTTCAGTACCTACAGTTTCCTGCTAAGTCTATCCTTATTAAAATTTCCCAACCAGATCTAGAGCTTTCTAAGGTTATCAAACACTCTTTTCTATCTTAACAGATAGCGCTGGTGGTCTCTGAAGAGTTTGCATACTTTCTGTCTTCACTCTGCAAAATTCTCACATTTATTACCAAAAGAAAAGTAGTGTCAAGAATGATGGAAATTTCCATTCAACCTGAAGGACAAGGTTTTGTTGAGTCAAAACAGCATGTAGCTTTCCCATCACCAAAAATGGAAGCAGATGGCATCCACATGTGTCTTCCTTCAAGCTTTTGTTGAGTAACTGAGTTCCCTGGTTTCTGTCTGCAGCCATCAGGGACTGGTGACCAAGTTCTGACAGCATAACAGCAGTATTCACAACACTTCAGGCCTATCCTGAAAGCCTCTGTGTTCTCCTCCACTCTCTCAGGTACCATCTGCCACCTGATAGCAATGCAGGCCTGGAAACTCTGAGACAGACACCAGAAATGGCAGCTCCACAACCTATGAAGAGCCTGGATCCCAAGTAACTTCAGAGAGCTGAATCCCACTGCCACATTTGGTTACCTTGAGTTTGTCATTGTCCCATGGCAGAAGAAAGAAATACAGGTGTACTGCTGTAAGCCACTGAGATGGAATGTCGTCTTCCTGCAGAAGCTGGGTTTATCAACCTTGGTTACCATAGAGAATTATAACTGAAAATTATAACTGTTTTAAGTTCCTCCAAGAGAGTTCAATAGGCCAGACTACAGTCCAAATCTGGGTCACTTAAGATAAGATTTGTGTCACAAAGCCCCAAACAAATATATTTCCTGATCTTTGGAGGAAGCAGTAGTCAAATTTCTCAAACCGTCTGGTACTAATTGGTATGTTTTAACCCTTAACAAGAAAGGAAGCCGCAGTAGCCAATAAGTTCCTTTGCTATTACTCTTTCTCCCTACCCCAGAGTAACGCTGAGATGGCCAAATCCAATGTCTGATCTTTGCTGGGTCTTCCTGAAGGCCTTTTCTCTGTGCAGAACCACTCGGTGCTCACTTTCTCCCAAATACTTTCTCTATTGCCTGACTCTAGAATTACAAATAAAGCCAATTAAGATATTTAAACCAAAAACTGTTGTGATTTTGTGTTTTGACAAGTTGCTGACTTCCTTGATAGGATTATTATCAGAGTCAATTACTTGTTTGGATTTATTCACTCAACAAGAATCCTTTCCAAGCCACTGCGTGAGTGTTAGTCTGCTGGCAGCCAGTTCATGGCACAGTCTGACAGTAGTGGTGAACGTGGACTTGGGAAGTGGAGCCCAAGCTCTGTATTCTGGCCATGCCCTTGTCTGCTGTGTGGCCTTCGACACATTATTTGACTTCTTTGTTCTTTGATTTTCTCACTGTGAAATGGAGGTGGTAGTATCTATCTCTCAGAATTGTTATGGTGATATTTAAATGGACGAATCAATGCATGGAAAATACTCTGATACATATCTCAATAAAAGTTTTATCCTTGTAAGATTAGAGAAAATCTCCAACTGCCCAAATTAAATATGAAATGGGACTCAAAATTTTAACTTCAGTTTTTGTTTGTCCAGACAGGTATAACAGCTTTGGCTGTTCTGAAACTTTATTTGTAGACCAGGCTGGCCTCAAACTCATAGACATCTGCCTGCTTCTGCCTCCCCAGTTCTGGGACTAAAGAGTGTACCACTGCCCTGCTTAGCTTCAGTTTTGATTGCTATATAATTGTGTGTATTTGTAGGGTATACTATGATAATTTGATTTCCATATATTTAATGTATAATGATTAGGTTAGGATAATTAGTAGTCATCACCTTAAACACTTATCATTTATTTGTAGTTAGGGCATTAATTCTCTCTCTTCCAGATATTTTGAAGTCCTGATGTGTCCACCTTTGGTCATCAGAACTTACCTTCCTGTCAAACCACAGCTTTGTATCTCCTGGCCAACCTCTCATTCTTCCTAAAATGAATTAGGTCTTTAAAATCATCATTTGCTTGTATGAGGTAGGGTTTTGTTACATAGCCCAGGCTTCTCTTAAACTCACCATGTAGCCCAGGATGGCCTCAAGCCTGTGGCAACCCTCTTACATTAGCCTCTCAAGTGCTGGAATTACAGGTGTGTTCTCTACATCCGGCCAAAGTTAAGTACCACTAAAAGTCACTTTTGTAGGTATGTCTGCTGTTGGTGTGGTCACGAGACTCAAATCCAGTGCTGAAAGCAATCAGAGGAGTGTGATCCAAAGCCAGCTCCAGCACAGCATGCTCCTTCTTCAGGAAATAGGCTTATTTTGTGACAAGGCATGCTGGGAAGCCTCAGAAGTTGAGGAACAGCATAAAGTTGCTGGTGAGTTCATTGCAGTTTTGGAAGAAGCATTTATAGGTGTCTTCCTTCCCTCAGGTAGCTCTTACCCTAAGTTCCTGCAGACACCCCTAACCCTATGTTCCTGCAGACACCCCTAACCCTATGTTCCTGCAGACAACCCTAACCCTATGTTCCTGCAGATAAAATACCCCTAACCCTATGTTCCTGCAGACACCCCTAACCCTAACCCTGCAGACACCCCTAACCCTATGTTCCTGCAGACACCCCTAACCCTATGTTCCTGCAGACACCCCTAACCCTATGTTCCTGCAGACACCCCTAACCCTATGTTCCTGCAGACACCCCTAACCCTATGTTCCTTCAGATAAAATACCCCTAGCCCTATGTTCCTTCAGATACCCTTAACCCTACGCTCCCTGGCAC